>JACEIK010008769.1:37117-50493 GCA_018107945.1 Datura stramonium
CGCACCTTAAATTCGTTAGGTGGCGACTCTTCAATAATCTCCCTTAAGAGTGGTCACATGTCGTTATCCGCTTTCCGCGAGGAAAAATGGGGCGCGACAGTGAGTATGTATTTTCTTCTGAGATATCACTCTTCTTTATATACACACATCTCCAAAGAATTCTTGTTTCTTCCAAACTCTTTACGACAACATCCTTGCCCGCCTTTAAAGTTCATTCTCGTGTTGGACTCTTCATACAACTTAACCTCTTGCATTGGTTGTATCATAATCAAACTCCAACTCTCCTGACTTGTCCACATGTTGATTTAGCTGAGTTTGTTGATTATTGCTTATCAACTCCATGATTTTCGCTCCTTTGCTTCTGGATGTTTGCAACTTCTTAAGTAATCTGCTCAACACTTCATTGGACCAGTTTTACTCTCCTGTTTCATCAACCTGTTGTCAACTATCAAAACTTCAAAGACCCCAACACACTTCCCTCCACTTTATGTTGTACCATTTTCCTATGCATACATCTTATCTTCAAAACTAAATCTTTGAAGAATCCAACACAAAATTTTACATGAGCGTTCGAACGTCTTGTGCCTCAATCCCCTAGTCTTATTAGATACTAAGGCATCATTTATTTTCATTAAAAGTAAGCCATCTGAATATTAAGATATTCATTAATATCAAGATGTTTGAATATGAATACATATTTGAACATTAAGATGTTGTCTGGATCTTAACATTGAATGATCAAGATTATTTATTTTCAATATCTGAATGTGCATAATTTATCTTTTTAATCATAATCAATATACCATTCAAATAAAATTAAGAATTAAACATTAAATTAATAAAATACTATTAAAAAACTCATTTCTGCAAAATAAAATATTTTTTTAATAAAAAAATAATAGTTGAAAGATATAATGAATAACTGATATTTCAACAACATTTTTTTACGAAGTATCAATCTTACCAAATTTGTGGAATAACCAAATTTTTACTAGCAAAAAGATTATCATAACTTAAACTTGGAATATAATATTACTTTATAGAATTGCAATTGTGTATGAAAGTGATTACTGAACAGAGATATAAATTATATCATATTTCTCAACCAAAAAAGAAATTAAAAAACAAATTAATAAGCAAAACAAATGAGAAAAAAGGTGAACGAAGATCTTTTTTAGGAATGTTATTCTATCTACTATACAAGTATTTGATAATATTGCCGCTACGCAGAACAAATGTTTCTATTAGGATATTCAAACCCTCGTCAGACGAAATACTTTGATTGACATCGTAAAGATACTTAAAATCATAACAGTTGAAAGGAAAAAAAAATTGATGGCCAATTGATAGTCAGAGAGGGAGAATAAAGTCGTACATATTTTAAGAGTCTGAATTATGTTAATACTTTTGATAAGTTGTATGAGTCCACCACCGTACTCGGGACCAGGTCCTTTCACTGGGTAGCACAGAATAGGAATGCACAAACAGTAAAACAGCAAGAGAAATGACACACGATGTTTACGTGGAAACCTCCTTGCTCAAGGGAAGAAAAAACCACAACCTACCACGTAGGATTTTACACAACTCCACTAGATCTGAGCAACAGTGATTACAGACTCTTGTAATCCCAAGAGATTAAACTCTTAATCTCCCACTTGCAACAACTCTATTACAAGACTTCAATGCAATGACTCCATTGCTATCTCTACCAGCTTAACTCCAATTGGAACTACAAGGCTAACTCTAGCCGATTATGAACTAACTCTAGCTGACAACTTCAATAATACATTTGAAGTAAATAAGAAGAAAAAGTTTGCACAACATTCATGTTTTTCTAGCTATTACAACTCAACACATCACTACTCTAACAATAGCCCTAGGACAAGGATACACGAGCACCAATCTTCCAATCTTCCAAGATAGTCACAGCTTCAGATGATAGGGAATATGCTTGAGAAGTGTGTGTATCTTTTTCTCTATTTGAAAAAATATCCTTTGATTGTCCAAAATACTAAGATAAGTATTGGACACATCAAACAAAAAATCAATCCCATTGGTCTAGTACATTTGACCTGCTGGGACAAGGCTGTTGCTCTGCCGCACTGCTGCCACTCACCAACCTTCTGCAAAAAGTACTTTTTATAGCTGCAAAAAGTTTTTCCCCCCCAACTCTGGACAAAGCACACCCTTCAGGAGGATCGAAACGAGGGAACAGGTCCCATATGATTTCGTCATTATCAAAACTAGCAATCTAATAACTTTGTTATAGATTTGATTCTATTCAGATTTATTGAGAGATTTTAAAAAGGAAAAGTATATAAAGTAGATCATAAACTAAACTAAATACATAAAAATAGATCATTTCATACTAATTACTCGTAATATTCAGTCGAAAAAAAAAATTACTATTCGTGCCCCACTATAAGTTCATGCAATTGAACTTCGATTGAGTCGGGTACGGACACCCATCCAACTCTAGTTCGATAGGAGAACTCTTTTTTTTAAAATATAATTTTTCTCAATAGACTCACCTCTACAACTAACATTATCAATTAACTGGACTATCGTTTTATTACATTCAAAAAGTTTCAAACAATACTTTTCCCAAGGATCTAATTTAGACATGTACAAGAGCTCTAATTAGAGTAATGACGATAAAAAAGACATAGCTTCTCCTGGGAATAGAAGTGTAGTGGTTAATACTGAGTACCGCCACCTTAACCATGAAACTTCAATATCCTATCACAAACCCATTCCATAAAAAGGTGGAGCAAGAGTGATATCAATACAATACATGCACTTGTAAGCATCATCGGTCGACTAAGATTAGTTTACACAACAAGTATAAAATCAACATCAACGGATGATTAATTAACATCAAACCACTTATGACACTTAATCATATTCTATCAGGTTCCCTCAAGGAGTTCAAACAGTTAAATAATATCCTTATCGCACTTTTATAAGTCTCTAGCTATAAGCACTAGACATACAATTTATAGACCACCACTACGGTGGCCCCTTGACCGCTATGACGGTCTTGCTGCAGTGGAGATCTTACTAATGCAACGGTGCTGCCCCAATCAGTAGCTCGACCATATAACTGAACCCTATCCCTTTACAACAAAATTCAAACACGATGCAACATCAGTACTAAATAATTACACCTTAATTATCCATGTCTATTTCCAGCTACTGATAGTTCACTTACTATCATACATAAATGTCTTGACGCTTATTATTTATTTAACAACACATGACCATTAACCAGGACAAACCCAGCAGTAAAAGTATAATACAATCACCCAATCCAAGGAAATCCACACAGTCAATGATAGTCAAGTAATGAAACCATATCCAGACATAAACATGTGTATCAACTCCAAATATATGATTCTCTAATCAGACATAAAAATTCAATCAAGTGATCAATGGTGATATAACACCATATCATAATCATGGAATAGTATTCATACTAAATCACAGTTGTATACCTTTTGTATCTCATTAGTGTCACGACCGGAGTCTGCACTCTGGACGCAACATGGTACCTAGAGTCACAAGTGACTGTAAGCAAACCATGGTAGAATATATTGTACTAAAACAGACCTACTAAAATGATAATAAAAGAGAGGAAGCTGATAAAGAATTAACTGTTACTGAATAAATAACAAAAATCTGAAATAGTCTAAAAATTTAGTTGAGTCTATAAACATTGTCTGAAAGCCTTCTAACATGAACTGATGAGTTGCTGGGATAAATCCCCAGCTAACTCTAATATCTGAACTGAAATAATAAAATACAATAAACTGAAAATGGAACCTCGACCCTCGGCAAATAAGGACTCACCAAGTAAGCTGCTAAAATATCGCTCAGAGGATCTAACCGTGGTGCTGAGACTGGGTACCTGAGTCTATATCATAAAACAATATAGCATAAAAATATGCTTCAGTACTTGAAATGTATTGAGTATGCGAGAAGAAACTAAAACATATTTATACTGAGTAATAGCAAACTGCATTGAAATATTGTGAGAATAAGCTGAAATCTGAAGAGACTGAACTGAACTGAAAATCATAATTGAATTGAACTGAACTATACTGAGCTATACTATGGGAGAGACTATTACCGAAATGTAACCACGTGAGCTAAACGTGGAGTCCGATATATACCCCTATCGGTGAATGCCCACTATACCTTGCCAGGATATAGTAGCTGAACTAAGTGATCACTTTCTGGAGCTCATTCGGGCTAAAACCTATGGTGGCAACGTAGTTCTAGGAACCTGGGTGCGCTGAACCCCGATCCGCTTGGTGCTAAGTTCTACTCCCACTGAAAGTACTAACTATGTTTATCTATGCTAATAGCTCAAAATTGATGTCCTAAGACTTAGGTCAGGACTACTTATCTGGAAGTGTTCTGAGAGTCTAAGGACCTGAAAGAAACTATGTTCTAAGACTTGTCAGAGCTGCTTTATCTGAAAGCATCGTAAAAGTCTAAAGAACAACTATTAAGCTGATAAACTGGTATTATTGAATTTACTGATTATCTCAAAAGACTGATAAAAGTCAAACTGATTAGCTGACATTCTTGGGGAAGACTAAGTATATTCATAATCTAAATATCAACCTCAAGTTGAACATATATATATATATGCTGAAAATCATGCTTAAACAACATTCCATGGAAAAACATAACATTTCAGACTAGCTATTAAGTCCTACTAGAATCAATCCAAGAGTCATGCAAAAATCAAGAATCTGGAAGCATTTACAAATCAAAGAATAACATCTCAGTTATAATATGATACT
Organism: Datura stramonium; assembly: GCA_018107945.1. Taxonomy (NCBI): domain Eukaryota; kingdom Viridiplantae; phylum Streptophyta; class Magnoliopsida; order Solanales; family Solanaceae; genus Datura; species Datura stramonium. Next base: position 41,929 of record JACEIK010008769.1, read on the forward strand.
ACACATGGAAACTTAAAAACACTGGGGAGATAAGAAATTTCAACAACTAAATAGAAACCCTAAGTCATAATTTCTAGACTTTCAAGTTAGGGTTGCTGAAGAATTTGGGACACAAAAGCAAGAGGAAACCTTTGTTAAAGTTTCATATACATGAAGGAGAATTCCCCGAGAAAATCCTTGAAAATATGTGAAGAAGATTGAAACTCTTGTTCTTGCTAGAGAGAGACACCCTGCATTCTTACGTTCTAGTTCTGAGAGATTCAATGAGAAATGAGGGAGAAGGATCGACTAACTCCCTTTAAACCCTGATAATTTATCCCAAAATGACGTAGTTTAGGAGTTAGGATCTTAGAATTTTACAAAAATGTCCTTGAAATATGTTATTAAAATTCCGCCTATCAGGTGGTACGACTCAACCTACGAGTCGTGCCAAGATCATACGATCCGTACGGACGTCCATGGTAAGGGGACCTACTTAACACCATTCTCTGAAGTTTTCCACGGAAGTCTACCATGATATGTGAGATCTTACTATGGGTCTTACTACGATTCGTAGCTTTCTCAAAGTATTTCGAACATTTCTTTGAAATTTAAGTAACGTCTGGATGGTACGACCCGTACCCAAAAACCACGAGTCGTACCTTGATGGTACGAATCATGACATGCTCGTGGTACCTTGATAGTACCTTGATGGCTCGTGGTTTTTCCCAGAGTTTCTAACCTCTCCTCTGAACTTTTCCACGACTAGTCAGTACGATTCGTACCATGATGGTACAAATCGTGACATGCAGTCGTGGTTTCTTCCAACCACCCGCACTATTTTCCCTGACCCTCCTGTTACGAGTCCTAGTACAACTCGTACCGCTGTCCTACGAGTCGTACTGTGACTCGTACTGAGACTATTTACCCAATTTTTTGCATGGTTGCATTTTAAGTCTGAAGGCTAGTCCCAAAAATTTCTGGGGTGTTACAATCAGTCTCTCTTTGTATCAAATCTGATCACACATCCGTCAGTCATCTGTACACACATGCGAAAGGGTCTTATGTTTGCCCTTCCAGTCAGGACCTACAGGGGACTCTAAAAATCGATGTATTGTATCGGCGTGATGCTTGCTTCCACTCATCTGTTCATCCAGATGCTCCCCTCGGACACGAGCCACTCACATTGTATTCACTCGTCGAATACTCACCTCGGACACAAGGCACTCATATCATAACCGCTCGTCCAGATGCTCATCTTGGTCACGAGCCACTCATATAAGAATAACGGTGCATTATTTAATCATTATCATCGTATATTTGTGTCTCTCTATTCTATCATCATACAAGACAACACTAATAGGTATACATTAAATATTACAAGCGCACATCAAAATCATAAATTATATTCACATACTTAAATAATTTTGTAGTTATTCAAATAATATTATCAAATCAAAATAAATATATATACATAATGAACCCAATAATTTATCAGTTCAATCATTCCGACCCGACCATAGTGGGACTTAACAAATTGATAACAATATCTATCACAGTTTACAAATTTTATTTTTATGAGTGGATTTACTTGCGGACACATATTGGTCTCTATCTTAATATTATCTCACAAGCAATTCTCACAAACTCTACGACAATTATTCTATTCCAAACTCGTGGTAAGTTCATGAATAATAACCACAGTCTATATTAATACCTACTTCTTTCTTCGCTTTAATTTTCCCTTTAGGACAATTATATCCCTATTACTACTCATCCTTTCATTGAGATTACAAAAGTGAATTTACTACCAGATTATACAACATCAATATATCACACAAAATAGGGCTTATCACCCCCACTCTCTTTCCCACCGCTAATATAATTTAATCATGCTTTATAGTCAATTTATCACATAGGGATTCACTTTTCTTATATTAATCTCCTTCACTTCTAATATTGTAAATATATTTATATACCCATCAATTGTATACGTGTATACAATTCAATTAATCAAAGTCTAAATTCGGAGTAATCATAGCCTATCTGCGTGTCAAGTTGCTGCCATGAATTCAATGATTTTTCCTTTCTTGACCTCCACCTCAAATTCTTGATGGAGAATCCATAGTAAGGATGACGGAGTCTTGTTCTGTGAGAGTTATACTCCTTGCTTTTCTTGATTAAAAATTCAAAAATTTTACCCCGGGGCATTTTTAATAGTGAATCCTTTATAGAATAGGAATTGAGTCTTAAAATAAACTGAAACATGAAATTTTTGGTTCGCGTCTCTCGCTACTGCAGTCATTTATGCTGCAGCGGTTTCATATGCCTGGCCTATTTTACTTTAACTCCATTTTTCTCAATGTTTCCTTTAACTCATATTTACTATCTCAAAATTTTAAAATCCATGTCACTAAGATTTTTAATTCCTACGCCCGTGATTGCTAAGATTTTATAACAATCGGATGGATCATTATATTGTCCCAAGACACAAGTTCATGATACTGAATTTCTACCCTTTAGGCACAAGTTCGTGCTACTGAACTTATGTCCAAGATACAAGTTCATGCTACTTAATTTATGCCTTAAGACATAAATTGATCAAAAACATATGTCTTGCGATTTTATTTTTTTTGTTGTTGAGTATATTTTTTACCATTTTTTTATTACTTAAAATGTTGAAGGACAAAAATGATAAATAAGGATAATTTAGTGAAATTATTGTTCTAGTTAATGCTTCCTTAAGGGTTCGACGTAGAGAAGGCAAACATAACAAATTAAATTGACACAAAGGAATAGAAGTTTGGTCATGGTACAATTATAAAATATAATGTTCAATGGAGTTTGTACATCATTTAGAGAAAAGCTATAGGGAGTTCTTACCGGTCTTGAGGAAGCCTGGGATAGAGGATGATGTCGAGTTGCCTTGCAAATTGATATTGCTAGTGGTGTTCATGTAGTGTGAACTAGACGAAATGTGCCTCATCAACCGCATTCGTCATTTGTTGGTTAGAATCTGGGTGGTCTATATTGCCCATATTTATAGGGAGGCTAATTTGCTAGCTGATGGTTTAGCCAAATTAGCTTGTGGTCAAAGAGTCTCACTTTGAATGACATTCACACGTGTCTTCTAGCATTTCTTCACGTGCTACAGGAAATGTTGGTGGGGTTTCATTCGGACAACTTACTTCATATTTTCGTTCTCAATAAAAAAAATAAAAAGATAAAAATAAATAAATGGGATGTAATATTGTTTTCTCGCCTCATTATTCCAAAATTTAAAATAAACAATACATGTTATTCGAGGAACAATCATGCTATATTCCTTATGATAAAAAGATACATGTACTAGGGGTAGATAAAACTGTAAACACCAAAAGAAAGAAAGAACAATATTGAGATTCAGTAGGAAAATTTAATTTTTAAGAAATATTGAAAATCATTCTCGAGGAGGTTGATAAGGAGTCGCAATTAAAATAAGGTCACTTTTTCTGGCGGCAGTTACTCCAACCAGTTCAGTCAAGTCCAAGTCTTTTGGCTCTATTCCAGTAGGGAGTTTCCAGTCGAAGTGATATAGTATTTGAGCCAGCGGCAAATAAACATTAGCTAAACCAAATGATATCCCAGGACAAATTCTTCTCCCACCACCAAAGGGAAGATACTCAAAATTGTTACCAATAAAGTCGACAGAACACTGCTCAAATCTCTCTGGCTTAAAACTTTCTGCGTCATCCCAATATTTTGGATCTCTTCCCAATGCCCAAACATTAACCATGACTTTGGTCTTCACGGGAATAGTGTAGTTGTTTATGTCAGTATCTTCTCTACATTCTCTTGGGACCAAAAGTGGAACTGGTGGATGAAGTCTTAGAGTTTCTTTAATGACTAACTTTAAGTATTTCAGATCCTCAACATCATTTTCATCGAACGTTTCTTTGTCTCTAAAGGCTTCTCTTACTTCTGCTTGAGCTTTGGCTAATATAGTTGGATTTTTCATCAGTTGCACCATAGCCCACACAAGTGTTGACGATGAAGTCTCTGTTCCGGCAGCAAACATGTCCTGCATTTATGAACAAATTAGGTATACTGCACATGCTATTTGCTTTGTATAACTTTTTCGTTCAAGTGGCTTGTGTACATAAGAATTATGCCAAACTTTTTGCTCTGCCTGGAAAGGAACTTTTAAAGTGTACAATTCCTAATTTTTTTTGTTTTTCTAAAATAACATCAGATAACTTATTTGTGGCGATTGATCATGAATTTTTTAATGTACTTTTCAAACCTTTTTCCTCCAATGCTCACTCTTGAAAGCAAAATTGCTAGTCCTATCCGAAAACTAAGTACTAAATCAACAAAAATGCATATCAATATGAAAAGGAATAGAATGACATAATATGCAATACTTACAAAAATAATAGCTTTGATGTTGTCGTTGGTGATAGGAAATTGAAGGCCTCCATCATTCATGAGTCTTAGAAGGACATCAATTAGATCTTCACCTCCTAATGCACCATTAGTTTTCCCAATTGCAAGGTTCTTCTTATGCTCATTGATGACATCTTCAACAATTGCATCTACCTTATGGTGGGCATTCATAATTTTACCCTTCATCCCACTAAGCACATGTAGGAACTTCAGTGATGGGAAGATGTCAGCCACATCAAACCCTCCTGCTAAGCCTATCACTTCTTTGATTAGTTGTATAAATTTGTCCTGCTCCTTGAACACTTGCCCAAATGCTGATCTACATGTCATAGAACTTGTAAACAAAAAGAGTCTTTCAGTAAAATTAACCTGTTCGCCGGAACATGACCGGATAAAATTAACGAGACGATGAACTTCATCGCGCCTAATCGAGCTGAATGACCGAACATTCTTGGCACTCAACACTTCCAAGACACAAATTTTACGCATTTGTCTCCAATAATCACCCACAATCACCATAGGGCAAAAGGCAATGTCAATCTATTGTAACAACAATCTCAAGCCAAAAGTTTAGGCCTAGATGCAAAAGCGATGTCATGAGTTTTTAGTACTTCTTTTGCCATATCAGGAGAGTAACAACAATTGCAGAAACTTCACCAAGCTGAAGATGCATAAGTGGTCCATATTTTTGGCTAAATCTTTCATGACATGGTGAGGAAGTCCACCAGCCATATGAAGCATGCTTCCTAGTAAAGGAAGTTTCCATGGACCTGGAGGCAATTTTTTGGATTGGCTATTGAGTTGTTCCATTTTAGCAAAAAGAGGAAAGATAGAAAAAGGAAGATAGAAGCCAAGTGAAGAATCTGCATTTGAGAGTGTTGGGTGATTCTTCAAAGTTCTGTTGCATATGCTCTTATAGGCATGAAATTAAACATTCAACTTTTGTTTAAAGCAGACTTGTTTACTATCTTCAAAGTCAAAACAATTCAGCTCAGCATAATGAATAATTAATGAAATTATTTTGATGCCAAAATATAATTTTTATCGACAGGTTGGGATTGCCAAATATTTTTATAGCCAGGTTAGCTTTTAAAATAAAATATTTTATTTTTTTTATTTTTTTTATTTTTTTTATTTTTTTTAGTTTTTTTATATTTTTTATATTGTTTGTTTTTTGTTTTTGGGGTTTTTTTTTTTTTATTAATTAAGTGTATATATAATTATATTACGAATATTTTAAAAACTTTGAAATCACAATTTTTAATTTAAAAAATTAAAAATATTTTTATAAAAATATTTTTATTTTTTTTATTTTTTTTATTTGTTATATTAAATAATTAAATGTTTTTTTTATTTTGAAAAAAGGACTCAATAATTAAGGTATATGCAAAATTGATTTTATAAACAAGACGAAGACGAATGAAATGTGCTGCCAGTCGCCCACCTTGGAATCCAATTGCTCCTACGTTGTAACGATTTTGACTGATGTGGAGTATTATATGGGCTAAGGACACAAGCAAGCTTCTTTCCAAACTTAGAATATATACACACATTTTTTCAGACAAATCTTGTGTAATTGCTTTTATTTTTTCTAAGAATTTTAATTTAACACATTGATCATCTGTAGTGTATGCTGTATCTTTTGTAAGAAATATTGATTCAAAGAATCAAAATAAAAATTTTCAATATTTTGTTAATGGAAAAGGATTAAAAATATTTATATCTATATATTGTTGTGTTATGGTGTGAAACATTAGGTTAAATCAAGCTGCGAATTGAAAACTAATACTTGACACTTTTACAATAAAAATATTTCATCTTAATATTATAATATAGAAAAAATATAAACTAATAAATAATGTTAATATTATTATGTTCATTACAGAGATATGTTAAGATAATCATGTCATAATTAGGAGTTATTTTACATTCTATATATTTATCATTTAAATTATATAATTAGCGATAAGTTAATATGATATATATATGAAAAACTATTTGATTGACGGTAGTATGATATACATGGAGTACATCATGTCATAATTAGATTATTTCGTGTAAATATTATAATATGAAATAAATAAATATTATAAATATTTCTTAATGAATAATATTAATATTATTAAGTTTATTATATATCCATATATTATTAAAAGGAGGGTAGTGAAGCATGAGGTTAAGCAAAGTGGTGAATTGAGAACTAAATAATAATAATATTATTATATTGTTGTTATAGAATTAGTCTTCAGAACTCCAAATTATTATGTTTATTACATAGACTAGTCTTTGTGAACGTGTGTTACACGTTTGTCCTCTATTACTATGTAAAATTTGTACAGGTCTAATCTCATATTGTTAATTATTTATCACATAATATTTTTGTAAATACGGTTGATCTTGTATTAATTAATGTGTTTTTATATAAATCATATTTTGCAGCCTAAAAGAAAATGAAAAGAATGACTTAAATATAATTTTGTATACTAAAATACATTCTACTAAATATATGTTTCTCTATACAAATACAACAGTTGTCTTTAAGAAATTATAGTCTCCTTTTATAATTACATACATATAAAAAGTTATAGTAGAATGAAAGTAACATTTTATATAAGTTGTATAGAGATTTGATCGACATATGTCTTCCTTATGATGGTTAGTAAATTATTATGAATTTTAGGGCATACATAAACAAAGAAGTACATAATAGTTATATGCGATAAAAATATTTAAAACAGTCCATAATCCATGTGAAGGATCCACAACACCACTTAATTTTGTTTTTAAAAAAGAAGTAAAAAGAAAAAAGAAAAAAATTGTATAACCATTAAATTTAACAATGTCATGGTTAGTTCACTCGTAATAAAATTACTTTGTAAGAAAATATGAAGAATAATATTATATTCGTGTTTCATATTACCTAAATTTAGCTATAAATAGTAAAAAGACAATTAAAAAAAGCCATCAAATTTTAAAATGGACACTAATACCTTTATATCTTACTGTGTCCACCAATTCATCCCTTGAGTTCATGTAGTTTAAGGAATTTGCATGAATGGAATATATTAAATAACTTTAGAAAAACTCTATTTATAAGTGGGAAGTTCCATTACACATTTATTTCAAAAGTATATGACTCAGAATATTAAGGCCAATGGTGAAAAATAAAAATAAAATGAGAAGATAAAAAGGTTAAGGAGTAATAAAATACTACAAATGTTATCTTTAGAAGATAAAAAGAATGCATGAGAATTTAAAGATATTCATCTTAATACGTTATTGCAATAAATTGTTTACAATTAAAGACTAATAAAATGAATTTTTATATTTCAAGATAAACTTTCTAATATATAAAATTAATATGGAGTAATATTTAAGGGTAAAATGATTCTTTAATTTTTAATGAATATTTTGGTAAATTCAAATTTGAACTCAAGAATTTCCTACTTTTTGCAAGAGGTTAGTAGATTGGTCTCATAAAAAATTGCATGTATTTGTTAAAAACAATTAAAATATTTCAATTAATTCAAGTCTATTTATAAAAGCAAATATTTGATCAAAAATAAATTGAGTATCTAATGGGGGTTTTTTACAATAGATGAGGTAATTTCATAATTCATTAACATTTTAATTGTGTATATGTTGGTTTCCCTTTTACTGAAGGGATAATTCGTTATTACATGCATGATCATCATTTAGTTTGAATAATAAATGCTTTAATTATTACAACTTTTATTGTTATAATTTTGAATGTGGTAAACTTAATCGCCGTTATTCATTACTCAAGAAATAAATTGCTCTAGAGCTTAAATTATTCTTGGAAAAACCAAAAGCCTCCCTAAAGTTGAGCATCTTAATGTTTCACATTTAATTTTTTCTTAATAATTTAATTAGAATTAGAGTTATATTTGTGTTTGATTGAAGGAGAAAAATGTCATTCAACTTTGTTAGCGTTATAAGAATAGTCTAGATTGAAGGGAAAAATCGTACTAGAGTTACATTTGTGTTTGATTGAAGGAGAAAAATGTCATTCAACTTTGTTAGAATTATAAGAATAATCTAGATTGAAGAATAAAATCGCCGTTCAATATTTAATGGGCAACTTAGTCTTTCAATTTTCAACTGTAGGTCGGGGCTTCCCACTTTTAGATTAGTATAGAT
>JACEIK010008770.1:0-14704 GCA_018107945.1 Datura stramonium
CAAAGGGTTTCCCAAACCTCCTTCCCCTAGCAGGCCTTCTGTCAATCGACCCTCCACCAGCCAAACCTCCGGTGCAGTAGCTGTCGATCTAGGAAAGATGCAGGTCGGTGATTTCCACCCCTACCCACACCCATGTTGAGCTCCGAGAGGATTTGGAGCAGGATAGGAGGAGACGACGCTCTCGTGATAAGCTATTTGTCTGTATATGGAAAGGGATCACGAAGATCCTGAAGACCTTAGTTCCCAGAAAGGCCTCCCCAAGTGACCCAGCAGGATCTCCCTGAATTCTCCTTCCTTAGCGGGTTCGAGGAGGGAGCAGATGATGAGGTGGGCGGCGGCAGTGACGAGGCCTCTTGCTAGATGGTCGCAGTATTCTTCCCCCTATTTCAGCCTTTATACTATTTTTGGGTATCCCTCGTTTGGGGCTTGTAAGACAATCTTATTTCCTGTTTCCTTTTCTATTTATGGATGTTGGTACCAGTTCTACTTGGTGTATGGATGTCCGTTTGGCATCCTCTGACATTGGCCGAGTTTTTGGCCCTTTTCTGTAATATCATAGTTGTTTTACCTATATTCACATGCTTGAATGGTTTGTCGCTTGATGCTTGTAGTTGCTATTTTAAAAAAGGGGAACTTGGAATTTTTGGAATCCGACATTCTGCCTGAGCATGTCTACTGCAGCGGTCACCCTACGCGACAGCGAATCCATGACAGTGGTACCTCTTCTGCTATAGCGAGTCCACTGCGGAAAGATAGCCTTCACTGCAGCAAAACTCAATAAGCAGAACAAATGTTATAACACGAATTTCTTCATCTCTCTGATCAACTCAAGTCTTATTGCAGGTTTTCACTAATCACACTTAGGCAGATACTAATTAGACTTGTCGAGATACCAATTGGAATGTTCCAAATACCAATTGGACTCAACCCAGGCGATTAACACTACCAGACAGTAAGATGGGAATGAAATAAGCGAAAACTTCCTAAATGCCCTATAGCATCCTGAAGATTAGATGTGGACGTCTACACACTAATTCGTAGGAGTCTACTCGACATTTCTCTTGTACTTGTTAGACCGATAACCTAGACGCTCTGATATAAACTTTTCATGACCCAAATGGACAGGCTATGCGGACACCTACATTGACTCTACTCGATAGGAGAACCCTTACAACCAATACTATTAATATACAAGAAATTAGTCTCAACATTTCCATTACTTCTCATTAATTGATAAAAATCTCAAACAAAATAAAATTACAATATTCCCCAAATATGACTCTCCCAAGATCTAGTCTAAATAGGTACAAGAGTTCTATTTGAATACTTGACAAGACAAAATGACCCAGCTTTGTCTAAGAATAAGAACACAGAAGCTGGTGTTGAGTACTCCACACAATTCAAGAAACTTTAAACCTGCCACAACCTACACCAAAAAGGTGTAGCAAGGTAGTATATGTACACCACACGTACCGGTAGGCATCATTGGTCGACTAGGGTTAGTTAACACAACATCATAATAATCAACATGCATTCAATGTCATAAAATTAATGACTACTTCCCTCCCAAAACTCACACTAGGTGTAACTACTACATTCTCATTCCTTTTGCCTCATAAAATTTATGTAATTATCTTACGAACCTATTCGTTATTAAAGTCCTTCAGTCTGTCTCCCTCCGTTTTCTCTACATTGCAAGCTTCATCCGCTACAGCGGTCTAGGTACCGCAGCGTTGTGTCCGCTGCAGCACTATTCCATTCAGTCAGTAGTCAATTTTCCTAGTCCAGTTCTATTCTATTCCTCCATACAAATTTGGTAACACATTTACCTCCTTTACCACTTTTCTATGGTCAACTAAGTCTGTCCATTATCATTTATTACTTAATTATACACAGGATTTCTGACTCTTACAAGTAAGGTACATAAGATAATAAATCTACTCACTATCCCCGATAACTCACTATCTTTGTTTAAACCCATCATACCATCTTCTGTAACCCACCAACTATTTAAAACAACATACGATTCACAAATACAGATTAACAGATTCTTGAACACACAAGAAATCATTAACATCTACCAAGAGAATCAACCTTTCAAATATTAAAGCACATGCACATACCTATCTTCATACTATAAAATGCCATGAAGTATGATACCTGGACCATACAGTCGTATATGGTACTCCCAACATGTTCCTCACCTTAAACCCAAATCAAGTCGGTATATTATGTATCAAACTTGTATACCTGTACCTTTCTATGTCATAGCCATATGTATATCAAATCATACTTGTTACAACCCGTAATAATGTTAACGTTAGTACGTGTTCGTGTGAGTTGTGTTGAGTAAGAAGAGCTTGTTGAGTGTGGGAAAGCCTCGAAAGTGGGCCCAAATAGGACCAGCACAACGCGCCAACTAGTAGTGCACTGGCCAGCATGGCGCACCAGACCTGTTGGCGCCTTGAGAGCTACGGCGCGCCAAGCCCCCTAGCGCAAGGAGGGGAGCGATGGGGGGGTGTTTCAATGCGTTGGGCGGCGCAGGGCACCCCCCCCTAGTCCACTTCCCTTTAGTATATATACATCCTCTAGTTTCGTTGTGAATGATTTGCAAATGAAAACTTCATCCAGAGAGAGAGTAAGACGCAACTTTTACGTAATTTTCTTCTAATTACGCTGCCAAACGCTATCCAAATTTAAATTAACTTCAAGTATTAAATTCTAAGCCTACAGGGAGCGTTACTATAGAGTTAGTTTCTCAAAATTCGCCCAAAAAATCGTAACCCCACGGAGCAAAATTTGTCAGAATTTCTCCAAACTGATTCTTAAACGATCACAGGCATCAAGTAAGCATTTCTCCCATACTGAACTCCCGAGAAATTATATATTTTCAACCGTATTTCGTGCAATTGAAGTATTATGGTTATTCATATCAAAAGTTATCATTTTAAGCTGAATTTCATATTGAAATTAGTCTCTTTCTCCCAATATTACGGGTATAGTTGGAAAGAGCTGCTCAATACAAGTTGAAACTCGCCAAATAATCGAGAAACAAAAATCGAGGTATGTTAAGGTGAATTCCTTTGGCAAGTTAGTTTCTATAGTACTGCAATAAAGTTTGAATCCCAATAAGAGAGCCAACAGTCTTGTTATTACGAATAGCTATTGTTGTTAGATGAGATCAGTACTTATGTTGAGTTTGGGATTGACTTTGCCCTGTGTAGCCTTCCATGATGAACCCAAGGTTACTAGCTATGTCGTTGCCCCCTAGGGGCTAAATGACGTCGCTCTAAAGAGCGGTATGCCGTCCGCGAGGGACAAGTATGAGGTCCGAGGACCTTATATAGTCCATTCCATGGATGGACTATTTTTATGTCATAACGGTACTACACCCCCGTCAAGATTGGTGCCTGGGGTACAGATAGAAGAAGTCCACCGGACTCACACACAACTACAGTTCAAGGGTCGAGCGGGCTCAGTTGCAGACCTAGGGGACTAGCAGGTTGGCTATAGTTATTAGTTGACTCGATTTGACCTTGTTAGGGGTATATAGGTTGAAGTATCCTCGCTAGGGCTTATGGGGGCCCCGAGTGGGTTATTCAGTGCTGGTTGTACCTTTCGTCTTAAAGGGGCCAAGTAAGGTTCTTGTTTGCATTATTTACTGTTAGATTAGGCAACAGGAAGTTAAGTTATTCAAGTTATAACTCTATCTCTTTCACTAGTTTCTTTTAGTTTCATCTTAAGTTTTACTCAGTTATTTTCAGTTATTGCCTTACATATTCGGTACATATTGTACTGACGTGCATCTTGGGGCGCTGCATTACTTGCTTGCAGGTGCGGATAGACATGGATCAGGACCTTCTTAGATTTCAGCCTGAGTCAGCAGTATAGTTAGCTCCCCTCCCCAGAGTTGATTAGTTAGAAGGTTTTCTCTTTTGGTTGTACAGTATATAGGTAGGTCAGTGCCCTGTCTCGACCATTATTCCACTCCTAGAGGCTTGCATATTTACAGATTCCCTGTGGTTAGTTTTTGGTTGGCTGTGTGGGGCCTATATATGTTTTATTTTATGTGATGGTCATATGGGGGCCTTGTTTAGCTGTTAGATAGTGGCCTTGTCAGCTATAGTATAGTTATAGTTGTCTGATTTACATTTCAATTATAACTAGACATCATGGTGGTCTTATCAACCCGCATAGAATTCCCTTTATTTGCTTGTTGTTGGTTAGGTGATTTCTTTTACAGGTGGCTATAAGGCCTTGTCGGTCAGAGGTTGTGTTTACAACCGAGATATAGCCCGTTGTTTTCCTAAGATGAGTTGTTGGCCATCACCGGACGTGCATAAGCTCAGCCAGGTCAGACAGGTTCCAGTAGGGCACTAGGTGCCAGTCATGCATCTCAAGGTGGGGCGTGACAACCTTGGTGTCAGAGCAAGTCGTATCCTAGGGAATCTGCAAGCCATGTCAAGTAGAGTCTTGATTATTGATGTATTGTGCACCACATCTATAGACAGGAGGCTGTGAGGCATGTTAGGGTGGTTACTCTTTATATTCCAGTCGTGCTATAGAGATGTACTGTATAGGGTTGAGTCCCTAAGCTTACTATAATCTATTTGTCTACAGAGAAATGTCGGAGATGCGATAGACCGCGACTGGCAAGAAGTTAGATGTCGCAGTAGGAGAAGGCACTAGCAGGGTGCCTCAGTCAGAGTTAACCCATTTTGAGGGCGACGAGGAAACTTTATCTCAGTCTCTCTAGCACTCTCTGCCATGCCAAGAGCCATCCAGAGCGGTAGATGTGTCGACACCACCTCCAGCAGCTCCTATACCGATGCCATCATACCAGGAGGTCAGGAGCGTTGTCTTTATGCTAGCTCAGATGATGGATGAGCAACATCAGCCAGTGGCACCCATGGTTACTAAATCTTTAGGAGGACCTGGTATTTTGAGGGTCCGAGAGTTCCTCGCTCTGAGCCCCCTACATTTCACAGGGACGGATCGAGATGAGGACCCTCAGGACTTTTTGGACCATTTGTAATGGATCTTCAGGGTAATGCATGCCACACCTGCGGAGTCGGTTGAGTTATGGTATTTTGATTTCGGGACATAGAATTGTTATGGTATGAGAGTTGAGAGAGGTCCTGAGGAGAGATGTTCCCCCTCTGACTTGGTCCAGCTTTTAGAGGCCTTCTTGGACCACTATTTGCCGCGAGAAATCCAACAGGACCGAGTAGATCAATTTTTGCATTTGGAGCATGGTTCGATGAGTGTTCGGGAGTATGCTATGAGATTTGACTCCTTGGCCTGATATGCACCAGCTTTCATAGACACTATGCCAGCCAGAGTGCACCGGTTCATTATGGGGCTTCTTCTAAAGTATGTAGAGACTTGTGTTATGGCCACTGTGTGGGAGGATATGGATATCGCCTGTATTCAGGCATTTTCTCAGAGTATCAAGGGGATCAGGTAGCGACAGCAGGAGGTAGAGAGGGAAAGTCAAGAGCAGCACCGCAGGGCTAGACCTGGTGACGCCCAGGCAGAGTCTCAAGGTGGACCCAAGCCACGACTATCAGGCAGACCACCCAGACCCCCACCTTCACAGTAGCAGTAGGGTGGTAGACCAGGTCGTTGGGGGCAGTCAGGACCCGGCAAGAGCTCACGACCATCGGGTTCGCAGCAGCAGAGAGGGTTAGAGCAGAGTAGACTCAATGTGACACCTTGCCCTATTTGCAATCAACATCACCTTGGGGCATGTAGGTATGGTTCTACTGTGTGTTACACCTATGCACAAGAAGGTAACTTGAAGAGGGACTGTCCAGCCAGAGGTCAGAATGATCGGGACCGACAGGACATATCTTCAGTAGGGCCACGTGCCCCAACATCTCCAGCAGGGTGTAGGCCCTCAGCTCCAGCAGGTAGAGGCCGAGGCAGGTCAGGGGCATCGAGTTCAGGCACCGGTCTGGATCACACCTATGCTTTACCGAGGAGACAGGAGTCAAAGTCGTCGCCAGATGTTGTGACAGGTATGTTGGACATATGTTCTCATTCAGTTTGTGTTTTGATAGACCCGGGGTTCCACTTTGTATTATGTTACACCATTAGTGGCCCGGAAGTTTGGTATAACGCCAGAATTGCTTCAGCAACCCTTTTTAGTATCGATGCCCGTCAGTGATTATATTATAGCTAAAAGGATCTATCGAGGTTGTACAGTAGAGGTTTTTGGTCTTCAAACTTCGGTATATTTAGTGGAACTAGACATGATTGATTTCGATGCAATTATGGGTATGGATTGGCTAGCGCCATGTTATGTCAATGTAGAATGTTGGACTAAGACTGCCCGATTCCACATTCCAGGGGAGGTAATACGGGAGTGGAAAGGAAATGCAGCCATGCCAAAAGGTAGGTTTATATCCTATCTTCGGGCGAGGAAGTTATTAGCAAAGGGTTGCATCTATCATATTGTCAGGGTTCAGGATGTCCAAGCAGAATCCCCGACTCTTCAGTCCATTCTAGTAGTCAATGAATTTCCCGATGTATTCCTAGATGAACTTCCTGGTATTCCCCCCAGAATGGGAAATCGATTTTTCTATCAACATATTACCAGGTACTCAACCTATATCCATCCTCCATACCGAATGGCTCCTGCTGAGCTCAGAGAATTGAAGGAGCAACTGAAAGATCTGTTAGATAAGGGCTTTATCAGGCCGAGTACTTCACTGTGGGATACACCAGTGCTGTTTGTAAGAAAGAAAGATAGCTCCCTCCACATGTGTATAGATTATCGATAGTTAAATAAAGTCACTATTAAGAATAAATACCCACTTCCCAATATAGATGACTTATTTGATCAGCTACAAGGGGCGAAGTATTTTTCCAAGATAGACTTAAGGTCTGGGAACCACCAGGTTCGGGTTCGGGAGAGTGATATCCCGAAGACGGCTTTCAGGACCAGGTATGTCCATTTTGAATTCCTAGTCATGTTCTTCGGGTTGACGAATGCTCCTGCAGTGTTCATGGATCTGATGAACAACATCTTTAGGCCATATCTGGATTTTTTTGTGATAGTATTCATTGATGACATTCTGGTGTATTCCCTCTCAGAAACAGAACATCGAGGACATCTGCGTATAGTTCTCCAGATTCTCAGGGATTGCCAGTTGTATGCAAAAAAATTTAAATGTGAGTTCTAGTTGAATTTGGTAGCCTTTTTGGGTCATATTGTGTCGGATGCTGGTCTTCAGGTAGATTCACAAAAGATTTAGGTGGTAAATACATGCCTGGACATACAACTCCAACTGAGGTACACAGTTTCCTGGGGTTAGTCGGGTATTACATAAGATATGTAGAAGGGTTTTCTACCTTATCAGCGCCTTTGACCAAGTTAACTCAGAAATCAGCTAAATTTCACTGGACTGAAGCGTGTGAATAGAGTTTCCAGGAGTTGAAAAATAGAATGACATCAGCGCCAGTACTAGATTTGTCAGAAGGTTCAGAGGGTTATGCGGTGTACTGTGATGCGTCGGGCATTGGGTTAGGGTGTGTTTTGTTGCAACATGGTAAGGTAATTGCTTATGCTTCAAGGAAGTTGAGGAAGCATGAAAAGAACTATCCCACTCACGACCTGGAGCTAACGGTAGTAGCTTACGCCTTAAAAATCTGGAGACATTAGCTGTATGGGATGCACGTGGACATTTTTACGGATCATAAGAGCCTCCAGTACATTTTTACATAGAAAAAGTTGAATCTGCGACATCGTTGCTGGTTAGAATTGTTGAAGGACTACGACGTGAATATTTTATACCATCCAGGGAAGGCTAATATTGTAGTAGATGCCCTTAGTCATAGATCAATAGGGAGCTTAGCGCACTTGAGGCCCGAACAGCGGGAGCTGGCCCGAGAATTGCACCAGTTAGCCAGTATAGACGTCAAAATAGTAGATTCAGGAGAAAGTGGGGCAGTGATTCAGAATAACGCAGTATCATCCCTGGTTGTAGAAGTAAAAGAGCAGCAGTATGAAGATCCTAACCTGGTACAACTCAGAGATAAAGTTCAGCAAGGGGAAGTATCAGCTTTTACGGTAACTGAAGACGGGGTCTTGAGATGTGGAGGTTACCTCTGCGTCCCAGATGTGGCAGGACTTCGCCAGCAGATCATGGTGGAGGTACATTATTCACGTTATTCTCTTCACCTAGGTTCAACAAAGATGTACCATGACATAAAAGAGATTTACTAGAGGCCGAGAATGAAAAAGGGTGTAGCAGAATTTGTAGCACAATGCCCTAACTGCCAGCAAGTAAAAGCAGAACATCAAAAACCCGGCGGATTGACACAGGAGATAGCGATGCCTATGTGGAAATGGGAAGCGATTAACATGGATTTAGTGACAGGGTTACCCCGTACCAGGTGAAGATTTGATTCTATTTGGGTGATTATTGACAGATTAATGAAATCAGCTGACTTTTTGCCCAGCAGGACCACCTTCTCAGCCGAGGACTATGCTGAATTATATATCAGAGAAATAGTTCAATTACATGGTTTCCCAACATCTATCATTTCTGACAGAGGGTCACGATTCACAACTAGATTCTGGCAGTCATTTCAAAAAGGCTTGGGGACACAGGTTAATCTGAGTACAACTTTCCATCCTCAAATAGATGGGCAGGCAGAACGTACAATTCAGACGTTCGAGGATACGTTGCGGGCGTGTGTGTTAGACTTCGGGGGCAGTTGGGATGAGCATTTATCCCTTATTAAATTTTCTTACAATAACAGTTATCATTCGGCAATCCATATGGCGCCTTATGAAGCCCTATATGGGCGGAAATGCAGGTCCCAAGTTGGTTGGTTTGAGGTTGGAGAATCAGAGTTAATTGGACTAGACATAATCCACCAATCAGAGGATAAAGTAAATCTTATCAGAGAATGCTTGCTAACGGCTCAGAGTCTGCAAAAATCCTACTCTGATGTGCGGCGTGAAGACCTGGAATTCAATGTTGGTGACTGGGTATTTTTGGAAGTTTCACCAATGAAAGGCGTAATGAGGTTTGGTAAAAAGGGCAAGCTTAGCCCCAGATTTATTGGCCTATATCGGATCATCCAGAGAATAGGCCAAGTGGCTTATGAGTTAGACTTACCTCCAGAATTAGAATCTGTTCACCCGGTCTTTCATGTGTCAATGCTACTGAAGTGTATAGGGTACCCGTCCTGAGTCGTGCCAATCGAGGATGTCCAGGTTATTGAGGAGTTGGCCTACGAAGAAGTTCCAGTGGTCATATTAGATCGGCAGGTTCGTAGGTTGAGGAAAAAAGATGTCGCCTCTATTAAAGTATTGTGGAGGAACGGGAATAAAGAAGAGATGACCCAGGAAGCTGAGGATGATATGAAATCTAGATAACCTCACCTGTTCTAGGATTGATCCAGATTATGCAGTTAAGGTGAGGTTGTTGTTTAGTTGTTATTTTACTACTTACGTTATTAGTACTGTTGTTTCGCTACCCCTTATTATTGTGTAATAGTTGTTATAGCGTCCTGCGAGGCGCCTGTGTTGGACTTTTCTGCGTTTTAGGTTTTCGAATAGCCCATAGTACAGAGGAAACTCTGTCAAAATTTTCCAAAATACTAGTTAGAAGAGTTAACTCCTGTAAGTTGAAGTTGACATTTGTGGACGAATGTTCCTAGAGGGAGGATGTTACACCCCGTAAAAATGTTAACGTTGGTAGGCATTCGTGTGAGTTGTGGTGAGTAATAAGATCTTGGTGCATATGGGAAAGCCCTCAGAAGTGGGCACGAACAGGACTAGCACGCACAAGGACAGCACGACGCGCCAGCCAGCAATGCAATTGGCCAGCGCGGCGCGCCAGGCCTGCTAGCGCCTTGAGAGGCGTGGTGAGCCAAGCCCTCTGGCTCAAGGAGGGGCACGACGCAAGGGTGTTTCAGCACGTTGGGCGACGTAGGGCGCCCCCCAGTCCACCGCCATTAAGTATATATACATCCTCTAGTTCAATTGTGAATCATTTCCAAATGAAAACTTTCTCTAGAGAGAGAGTAAGACGCAACTTTTATGTAATTTTCTTTCGATTATGCTGCCAAACACTGTCCAAATTCAAATTAACTTTAGGTATTGAATTCTAATCCTACATGGAGTTCTACTACGGAGTTATTTTCTCGAAATTCGCCCGGTAAATCGTAACCCCACAAAGAAAAAGTTGTCAGAATTGCTCCAATCTGATCCTTAAACGATCACAGGCATCAAGTAAGCATTTCTCCCATTCTAAACTCTCGAGAAATTATAGATTTTCAGCCGTAGTTTGTGTAGTTGAAGTATTATGCTTATTAATATCAAAAGTTATCATTTTAAGTTGAATTTCGTATTGAAATTGGTCTCTTTCTCCCAGTATTACGAGTGTAGTTGGAAAGAGCTATTGAATACAAGTTGAAACTCACAAGATAATTGGGAAATGACAACCGAGATATGTCAAGTCAAATTCCTTCGGCAAGTTAGTTTCTATAGTACTATAATATAGTTTGAATCCCAATAAGAGAGTCGCAGTCTTGTTATTGTGAATAGCTATTGTTGTTAGCTGAGATCAGTACTTATGTTGAGTTTGGGATTGACTTTGCCCTATATAGCCTTCCGACCAACCAAGGGTTACTAGTTGTGTCGTTGCCCGCCAGGGGCTAGATGACGTCGCTCCAAGGAGCGGTATGCCGTCCGCGAGAGACAAGGATGAGGTCTAAGGAACTTATATAGTCCATTCCATGGCTGGACTATTTTTATGCCTTATCGGCACTACACCCCTATCGAGCGTGGTGCCCGGGGTATAGATAGCAGGAGTCCACCGGACTCAGACACAGCTACAGTTCAGGGGCCGAGCAGGCTCAGTTGTAGACCCAGGAGACTGGCAGGTTGGCTATAGTTATTAGTTGACTCGCTTTAACCTTGTTAGGGTATATAGGTTGAAGTATGCTCGCCAGGGCTTATGGGGGCCCCGAGTGGGTTATTCATTGCTGGTTGTACCTTCCGGCTTATGGGGGCCAGGTAAGATTCTTGTTTGCACCATTTACTGTTAGATTAGGCAGTAGGAAATTAAGTTATTCAGGTTATACCTCTATCTCTTTCACGCAGTTACTTTTTGTTTCATCTTAAGTTTTACTCAGTTATTTTCAATTATTGTCTTACATATTCGATACATATTGTACTAACGCGCATCTTGGGTCGCCGCACTACTTTCCTGTAGGTGCGGATAGACATAGATCAGGACCTTCTTAGCTTTCAACCCGAGTCAGCAGTACAGTTAGCTCCCCTCCTCCGGAGATGATTAGTTAGAAGGTTTTCTCCTTTGGTTGTACAGTATATGGGTAAGTTGGGGCCCTGTCTCGACTATTATTCCACTCCTAGAGGCTTGCAGATTTATAGATTCCCTGTGGTTAGTTTTTGGTTGGCTGTGTGGGGCCTATATATGTTTTATTTCGTGTGATGGTTGTGTGGGGCCTTGTTTAACTGTTAGATAGTGGCCTTGTCAGCTATAGTATAGTTCTAGTTGTCCGATTTACATTTCAGTTATAACTAGACATCATGGTGGTCTTGTCGGCCCGCATAAGATTCCCTTTATTTGCCTTGTTTTCTTTACAGGTGGCTATAAGGCCTTGTCGGCCAGAGGTTGTGTTTACATCCGAGATATAGCCCGTTGTTTTCTTGAGATGAGTTTCCAGCTTGCACCAGACGTGCATAAGCCCAGCCTGGTTAGTCAGGTTCCAGTAGGGCACTAGGTGCCAGTCATGCCTCCCAAGGTGGGGCGTGACAATACCCGCATAACCTCTGTCTCACAATCACACCATCGGTGAAATATCGGGCACACACTTCCGTCATATCACTAAACACACATGTTAGAGAGTCTTTTTCTTGCCCTTCCAGTCATGACCTACAGGAGACTCTAGAAATTCATGTATTGTACACCCAGTCGTATAAAACCTTTCATCATACCTGTCTGTGTACTCACTCGTACACCCAGCTACATAGTCTTTTAGCCATACCTATCTGTGTACTTGCTCATTCTACTTACCCATATGCTCACTTTGGATACGAGCCACTCGTGTATCCAGTACATATTCAAAATATGACCATATTAACCTGTTCATCTAAGTTCGTTACTCTTGGCCCTAGGTCTCTCATTTACCATCATATCAATGACTTCCCTTTCATATTATACGACCTCTCAGTCACACATTTATTCGATACCAACTCACCCCTTAATTTCGGGACACACATCATAGCATAACAAGTAATAAATAATCATACAACAAGAATTAACATATTCACATCAAAAAATACGATCACATGCATGATTTAAAATCCAATCTCATATCCAAACAGTAGTAAAAGTTACTTTAGCACATTACAAGAATTATGACTTGGCCTGCTCACTGGTTTGGGCTTCACTGCAGCGGCATTATTGCCGCTACAGCGGTCTCGCTTTAGCGGTATACTACTTGCTGCAGCGATAGTGCTGCCAGTATTGCGACCAATCATTATTCCAGTTTCTTTCGCATTTTGTTTCTTTATACCCACAATAATGAAAGCAACATCGCGTTGCTAATCAAGCTTACTTCACAATTAACTTGCCACAGTGTCACCACTAATGTGAACAACAATCATCAATCCAGACAATACAATACCAACCACAACACATTTAAGTCATTACGTAAGGGATTACTATCCTATATCGCTCGCTTCAAATCGTGCTGTGACATAGTTATAATTTATTAATTAGTCTAGTATTTGCATCTCCTACACAGAGTCTACTTGATTACTCGTCCAAGATTTCGATTCAAAAGAAGAATTTCATAATTTATACCCAGGAATATTCAGACGTCAACACCCGAAAGTTAATATACTCGCCAACATTTGATTCAATGTATATCCTAAAACATGAACCCATTTATTATTTGAAATATCTCCTCTAGGGATTTTTCTCATCATGGGATATCACCACCCCTCTCTACTCCGTTCGTTCTTAGATTCTCACCGGTTCTGATTATCAGACAATAACAGGGTTAGAAGTACAATTCTATTTATCGAAAGCATATAAAGCATACGCACATATATGTTTAGCTAACCAAAATCTAACGCAAGAACAAGTAAATCATAGCCTACCTAGGCTCCAAGCTATCATTCAGACGTTCTCAACTACAGGCCTGCATCGCTTTCTTTATTTTCTTGCAAGAGTTTCTAGCTATGGAGGTCAAATCTCCACCTCTTGGACCTTCTTATTTTTTCTCAAAAATCTATTTTCTATTTTTAGACATTTCTAATATGTCCTCCTAAAAGACTATGTTTTCAAAATCCTAATAAGAATGGGACTGCGGATTTCTGGTCCGCATCATTCGCTGCAGCAGACACCTTACTCGCTGTAGCGGTTTTGCTATGGCGGAAGACTTTCCGCCGCGGCGGACACTCTCTTGGGTCCATCCGATTGAGACTAAACTCATTCAAATTTACTCTCCATGCGCCCTTGTCTCTCGGAGATTTATCTCGAATTTTCTAAAAATTTAAATTTGCCTGTTTTTAGGTGGTTGGAATGCTCTAACGGCCGGATGGTTACATTAGTAATAAATCAAAGTAAAGAATCTTTACAACTAAAACAGAACATAAAAAAATTAGAACTAGCTACTAATAAATAAGACTTGAGATCAGTAAGATAAAATTTATCTGTAACTTGTTCTTGTGCCTGATGCTGTTTTGAACAACTGCCAATTGAATGGGTATATTACATAAAACAATATTCCTTTGTGTTTGTAGCTTCTGCTTTTCGTTTCTATGTTGTTTATTTATTTATTTTATGTTCTGTTCCATTTATCCTCTAGTGTTCTTCAATTGTCTTGAGCTTGTTTCCACCTAAATGTTCTCAGATAGCAAACTGTTTGTAATAAAAATATTCTTGTTATTCTCCTCTTCCAGAATTTGAATATAAGCATACTTTATCCTCTGTTTCTTATATCATTTGTTGCATCTGCTGATGGATAAGATTCTTTTAATTTGTTGCTATTCATAATTCTTTTGCACTGCACCTCTAATTTCTGAAAATTATTAGCCAGTGTCTCTTATTTTCTTTCTATACATGATTTATCACAACTATTTTACCTTTCATAATTCTTCAAATCCACATGTTATATATCTCTCTATTTATCTAAATACCTGCAATATTCATGGCCATAGTCTCTGCATGGTGTTTGTGCTTAAAAGATCTTCCATTGCTTAAAAGAATGTGAACTTCTCATTCCTTACACAAAATTTTCAGGAACCCCTCCCAGAATTGTCTTTTGAACCTCCATCAATGTTTGCTTTAACTCATCTAACATCTAGAGTTTTTCATAATATTTTAGTCGCCCTCATTGTTGGATTATATTTGGTGTTAGTTTGTCGCGATCAACCCCGATAAGATTCAAGTTCTTTCATCAATTACGTAAGAAGGTAAAATATGAAATATAAAAATTTTTACGTGAAAAACTCTTATCTCAAGAAAGGCAAAACCACGGCCTATCTCCAATAGAATTTCCAAACTCTTCACTACTACACAAGCAACTTTTAAGGTTATAACCTTTGTTTTAAAAGGTGGTGACGCAAGACGAGGTATTTTAACTCATATGAGGCTGAGGCATAAGCCTCGAGGAGCTGGGTTATGCCCCATAGATTTTTAACTTTTAATAT
>JACEIK010008770.1:42994-59329 GCA_018107945.1 Datura stramonium
TTTATAAGTCGCATTTTGCCTTGCGACGCACCGACTTGGCGCTTGTCCGATCTTTCCCCGGGCCTTTTTCTAGCATGTATGGCATTCTAAAACTCTTAACTAACATGCAAATAGGCCATATACATGTCAA
Source organism: Datura stramonium (assembly GCA_018107945.1). Lineage (NCBI taxonomy): Eukaryota > Viridiplantae > Streptophyta > Magnoliopsida > Solanales > Solanaceae > Datura > Datura stramonium. Next base: position 43,125 of record JACEIK010008770.1, read on the forward strand.
GAATTTACGGGGTGTAACATCCTCTCATCTCACCAAGAGCAGGAGGTCTCTTCAGATGTGGTCACTGGTATGCTACGAGTATTCCATCATGATGTGTATGCATTGTTAGATATAGGGGATGCCTTATCCTTTATGAGTCCTTATGTTGCTATTAGTTTCAGAGTCTGTCCCGAAATTCTATTAGAACCCTTCTTAGTCTCTACTCCAATTGGTGACTCAGTTATAGCTCGACGAGTATATAGAAATTGCTCTATCACAGTCCTTCAAGAAAATCACCTCAACTGATTTAGTAGAGTTAGACATGATCGATTTTGATGTTGTCTTTGGTATGGATTGGTTGCATGCATGTTATGCCTCAGTAAATTATAGAACCCGTACGGTAGAGTTTTGATTTTTGGGTGAGCCAGTCTTAGAATGGAAAGGTAGTTCAGCTGTGCCTGTAGGTCGCTTTGTTTCCTATCTCAAGGTCAGGAGGATGATCTCTAAAGGTTGTGTGTACCATTTATTTCGGGTTAAGAATGCGATGTCCGAGACCCCAACTCTCTAGTCAGTTCCTATAGTGTGTGAGTATCCGGAGGTGTTTCTAAATGATCGATCAGGAGTCCCTCCCGAGTGGGAGATTGACTTTGGTATTGACCTTCTCCCTGATATATAACCTATATCTATTCCTCCTTACATAATGGCTCCAGTCGAGCTAAAGGAATTGAAAGAGCAGTTGAAAGATCTCCTAGATAAGGGTTTTATCAGGCCTAGTAAATTTCCATGGGGTGCACTAGTTCTTTTTGTTCGGAAAAAGGATGGTTCCCTTAGAATATGCATTGAATATCAGCAGTTGAACAAGGTCACAATCAAGAACAAGTATCCCATCCCCAGGATTGATGACTTGTTTGACCATCTTCAGGGTGCTAAGTTCTTCTCAAATATAGACCTCAGATCCGCTTATCATCAGCTTAGAGTTAGAGAGAGTGACATCTTGAAGACGGCCTTCAGGACTCGATATGGTCATTATAAGTTCATAGTTATGTCTTTTAGACTAACGAATTCTCCTACAACTTTTATGGATTTGATGAATAGGGTGTTCAAGACGTATTTGGCTATGTTTGTAATTATCTTCACAGACGATATTCTCGTATACTCACGGAGTGAGGAGGAGCATGCTAGTCATTTGAGGATTGTGCTACAAACTCTCAAGGATCAATAGCTATTTGCTAAATTCAATAAGTGTGAGTTTTTGTTGGACTCAGTAGCATTTTTGGGTCATATGGTGTCAAGCGAGGCTGTGCAAGTGGACTTTCAAAAGGTAGAGGCGGTGAAGAATTGGCCTAGATTGATTAGCCCTTCGAATATCAAGAGCTTCTTGGGTTTAGCTGGCTATTACGGAATGTTTGTTGAAGGATTTTCATCCATTGCAACACAAAGTAAAATTTTAGTGGTCGGATGCTAGTGAGGAGAGTTTTCAGGAGCTAAAGACTCGGCTCACTTTAACCCCAGATTGACTCTACCAGAGGGCACTGATGGATTTGCGGTGTATTGTGATGCCCGAGGGTTAAATCAGAAGAATTAGAAAAATCTGCACTAGGTCACAGAACGAATCGTCAGGTGGCTCATCAGGTCACTTTATGGATCATTGAGTGACCAGTCAAGGGGTGCCAGACTAGATAAGGGTCATTGTCAGGGGGTCACTACAAATGGTGTGATGACTCATGGTGTGACCCAATGAGTTGTTAGTCGGCCCATTATGTGTTGAGTAAGTTGCAGTCCGGGAGACTTAACGAGTGAAGGAATGAATCGTGGTGTCACTTCACGACTCGTCAGTGGGTCATTGTCAGGGTGGCTAAGAAAGGAGGTTGGAACTTCCAATGGTGACGACGAGTGCATGCGATGAGTCATCATTTCACCTAACAACCTATTGAGTCCTCCATTGGTTGGGAAGTTTAGATTGCAGGGAAGATTCCAGTAGTGGCAACGAGTGAGGACCACGATTCATCAGTGGACCCAACGACTCATTAGGTCCCTCGTTTGGAGTGGTAGGATCACTTTTCCAAGCTATTTATTAAGGGCGTTTTCATAATTTCTAAGCTCCTAAGCCCTAAACTATGTCATTTTAAGCCCTGAAATTAGTGTTTTAAGAGGGTTTAGCCTATATCAAGTCATTAAGATTTCCCATGCATGCAAAGCCTTGAATTCTCTTGGAAGAACAAATCTAGAATTCTCTCAATTCTTCCCAATTTCTCTTGGGCTTTCAAAGACAAGTTGAGAATCAATTTACTCAGGTATATAGGGTTATGAATGAGAGTTTTCTTCCACTCTCATGCCTAAATTTCTCCTTAAATTCATGAACTCAAGTTCTAATTCAAGTTTATGATCTTATAGGGTTTTAATCTAATTTTATAAATTTCACTATGATATGTCTATGGGTCAATTCTTCTTATGTTCCAAAGCATGTATTAAGATTCATGGACAGATTTTATATACAAATTGATTATAAATTCATGATTTCAAGCTTTAGAAAATTATTCCCTATTATGCAAGTTTTATGAAAAGACAAGTTTATGATTCATGATTTCAAGTATGATGAGATATCTAGCATGATTGAATGTTCATAAATTACTCATTTATGAATCCATGATTTTGACTTATGAAGTCAATTTCAAGTATGCATGATTTTAAAATTTTGGCAACCCATACAAATTAAGTATGTTTTCATAATTCAGCTCAGTTTTATTAGATCAGCATACCATATGGTTTGGAGTCTATACTCCCTATTCAACTTATGGTATGTTTAGATCCAAGACTCCTCATGTTCAGATTTCATACTATGCATGTAATTATAATATCAGCTTCGCTGAAAAATGATGGGAGCACCATGCATGTTTTTGAGAGTTGTTCTAGCACTGAGTAGGCTTGGAGTTCCTAGGTTCCCCAATATCAAAACTACATGCCAATGTAGGTTTATATATTTATTTGGAGCCTCTCAAGAGAGTTTTCCCAGCCCGCAAGGGACCTTCAGCTTGATATCGATATCTTGGTAGTGTCCTTATCCCTGACAAGGTTTTGGACGGCTCTGCCAACTTGAGTGTGATAGTTGGGGCATCATGTAAGCTCTATCATGATGGTGGTGGTTATGATGAGTCTCCTATTATTCCTCATGATTTCAGTTATTCATGTTTATTACTTATAATATTATGTTTTACAACTGGTTTGACCTAATGATCAGTTTATGATTTTTTACTTATGATTTCAGTTATGACAAGTCATTTGATTTCTATTTTTAGCTTTGGGTCGTTCTATTCAGATATATATTCAACTTTTGACTATATATGTTTCAGATTCAAACTTCAGCATGCAGTCCTTACTCTCATGATCTTATGATTGATGTTTATATGCATTATTTCAGTTAATAGTTACTTAACATATTTTACTTGCCCGAGTAGGTCATTCATGCTGAGTTCAACGAAATATTTCACATGTTAGCACGTCCATGACCGCTTAGGTCAACCAGCAGGCAGTGGCTCATATTCCCCAAAATGGGAACGCAATAGAGGCGAGAGTGCAAGACTTCCTCAGGATGAACCCACCTAAGTTTCTTGGGTCAAAGGTGGATAAGGACCTGCATGAGTTTATTGAGGAGGTTTAGTAGATCACCTAGATTAAGGGGGCAACTGGAAAGGAGAGTGCATGCTTAGCCTCCTATCAGCTGAACGGGGTTGCTCACATATGGTTCCGTCAGTGGAAGGACAACAGGGGAGTTGGAGCGGATCCCTTGGGTTGGGATGAGTTTGTGACCGCTTTTCTAGATAGGTTCTTTCGTAGGGAGTTGAGGGAGGCAAAGACAACTGAGTTCGTCAATCTGAAGGAAAACAACTTGACTGTCCAGGAGTATGCTTTGGAGTTTACTGATTGTCCAAGTGGCTCCTATAAGCAGGTTCATAAATGGAGTAGCAAATACACTGGTCAAGGAGTGCATGATAACGTCTAAATTCACTACTTTTAACAAGAGAGTGTAAATGGTCATTGGCAAGACAAATATACCCGACGAGTGTCAGGGTCGAATCTCACAGGGAATAACAGTTGATCACAGAAGAATTGTCTATTAAACTGAAGTAACTTGCATCAATGTCTCAACCACAATAAAGTAAAAAATTGGGAAAATCATAACTTGTCAATTGAATTACAAAATTTGCTCACAAAAACAGGGATAAAGTGTAGAAAATACTAAATGAGAGCATACTATGGGTGTGAAATTATCGGGGCATCATCAGATTGAGATTATTAACAGCTCCTAACCTTACTCGATAGTATACTTAGTTGTGTACAAGGTGGCATCCTACATTTCTCAACCAATTAGATGCCTTATACCTCGGGTTTCTAAATCCCAAAGTCCTTTTCACAATTACCACATCAACTTAGGTAAGAATCAACTATTTCTAGCTTTGATCTCAATGGGTGTTTGACAATGGGTTTTGGCTATCTCTAGCCCAACCCCACATGATCAACACTCAATTACCCACTAATATTTCATCACCCATACTCTAAATTTCTTTTTCAAGAAAAATTAGAATAAATAAATACAACTCAGATTTGCAACTATGAGTATTTAAATTATAACTTAGATGAAACACTAGAATTATACTAATAGAGTAAATCTAAGATCAATTGAATAATATCCAATCCAAATCAACCCCAATCATTCACACACCCCTAGCAAGGAATTTAGCTACTCATGTAAGTAGAAGAAGATATTGCATTCAATTATAATTCAATAATCATTCAACAAAATGAGTAAGAAAAATTTAAGCATAAGGTTCTGATCTCCAGTGGAGTTTTCTACCTTTTCAAAGAAGAAGAAGATGAGTGCTTCTCTCTCTACTTCTCTCTAATTCAATGTAATGCCAATAGAATAATAATGGAATAGAATATTCAATTTCTTTTTGAGATGTACAAAAGTAGGGTACAAAAATGCTCTTATTTTTTTGAGCTGGACACTTTTGCCCTTTTCTGACTGGCATCACTTGTGAGACACCGGCGGTTCACCGGTGCTAGTCTGCGTTCTACCAGTCGGTCACAACGGATGACTAGTGATTTCCAGAGCAATTCGGTGTTGGCACGGGCAGTTTTCTGGTGTTGATCCATGGTCCGCTAGTAACTAATCTTTCTGAGCACAGTAGGTATTTGCGGTCTACCCGCGTTTCGCTAGTATCCTCTAGTGGAGCGACGGTCCTCGTCTCTATTTTCATGTTTTTTGATCAATTTCATGATTTTCCTACTCAAATTTGAAACCTAAAAAAATCAAGGATAAAGAGTATAAAATCCACCTAAAAGACTTCAAAACCGAGCAAAAACTCTTGTCTAAAAGCCTAATAAGTTGGTAAATTACCAACTCATCAAATCTCCAAACTTGAACCATTGCTTGTCCTCAAGTATAACAATTATTTACAGCTTAGCAAATGGAGTAACATGTTATATCATATGAGATTATGCACCAAGGAGCACTGAGCCTATGACAACCCAAAAATCTCTCTCCGACTCAAGGAAAGGAGAAGAGACTCCCCAAAATATATTGCAAAAATTTCAAGAGGTAACCACAATGAATATGCATGATTCACAAATTTTTTCATCCTTCAACACCAGCGCACAGTTTATCAAAACAAGCACACATGGCATCTTAAATCATTACAAATTCACATTCAAAGCTTGCCTTGAAGCTCACAATAGTAATGCCCCAATCACTTCTTCGCACCAATGCGAGCATGTTCTCCAAAGGGGTGATGCTACTCAGAAGAAGAGAGAATCCCATTTTTTTAATCATCAAGCAATGAACACACAAGGGATTATATAATAGGACAATAATACTCACTCTCACAGAGAAATTCTCAATGCACACAAATTGACCCATAGGCTTGCCCTTTGTGTAACTCGCCACTAATGTATAGTTACTACACTCAGAATCAATTAGGACTTGGGGGTCATAATGAGGCTAGGGGATAAGGTAGGATAACAATGAGTTTTAGTGGTTCAAACCTCCTTAATGCCTCTGTGTGAACATTTTGAATATCCCATCACACTATTGAGATCACTCCACCTTATCTCTCCTTACTCATCATTTTCTTCTTTAATTTAACAAGATCCACCCTTATAACACTTTTGGATTCCATATTTCACCTCCTCTAAGCAAGAGGTGACACTTTTCACTATTATTTCTCTTTTCAATGATTCACAGCTTTTCAACTAACCAATTTAGTCATTTTTAATCACAATTTGGTGCTATCTCACATTGAAACTATTATATTTCTCCCTTTTCGTGAACTCCCAAACTTAGGATTTTGCCTCATTTCCACACATTTTCTTATCTCTCCCTATTCCTGGGCTTGCAGCCCACCTTTTCATTCTTTTATCACTAGCAAATAGGGAGGATCGGTGCCAAATACGAGGATTAAAAAGGGTCATTAGTCTTGTAATGTGATTTTCAATAAAAAGGGTCAAAGGCTCAACATTAGTTAGCAAAGAAAGATGTTTAAGGAGGTCATTTTAGGTGAAGTGACTAGTAATAGAAAGCCTAAAATCATGTTCCAGTTATAACTACCTCTACGAATTTTCCATGAATCACACTTAGGGAAAGTTCTATACAAATGTATATGCATGAGAATCATTCAATCAACCTCACTACATAAGGAATCACACTCCAAAAAGTTCACACAATACATCACCACAGTCATATCATGATTTTAAGACAATTGAGCATATGAATCAACAAGCCAAACAAGGATTATGCAATATATGACAAGAGAGTGGTACATTTTTCATTTCAAATGCCCCATTTCTTCAAAACTCATTTTTTATGCCACATAAAATTTTTTGGTGGTACCCCTCAAAATAATTTCAACAAGACTCAAAAACATGAAATTTTCCCTAAAGAAAGTCACCTTACGATCTATCATTGAGAAATTTCATCCGGTTTGACAATAGAAAGAGAAAAGAAAAAGAAATTGCTCCTCCGAAAAGAACCGTAGTATAAAGAAAACCCTTGGAGTTTTTTCACTACCTACTATTTACAAAGGCAAAAATCAGACTTGCACTAACAATTCAAGACAAAATTTTCCTTTCATCCATTTTGAGCCTGACAAAGGCTCAACAAGCATTCAACAAATCTCAAAACAACAGTCCGACAACGAAAACATCAATCATCAATAAAAATAAGCCCGACAAAGGCTCACAAATCATCACAACTCAAAAACAAAAGCCCAACAAAGGCAACATCAATCATCAATAACAATGAACACAACATAAGATACACTCATCCCAACCCAACTAAATAATACATTGTCTTCAATGTATGCATACTAAACAAATGAGGTTAAGAATTTCCTGATGTGGTCACTCGTCACCTTCCTCATCATTTTCGGCCTTAGCATCCAATCATGGCATTCATCTCCCAGATCCTCCTCATCATCCCCCAAGCCCTCAAATAAGTTTTCAACTAGGCCTTGGACTGTAGAAGGGGCAACCATAGCTGCGTCTAGCACACTTATGTCGAGCACCGCCATTGACGTATGACCTTTCCATTCCCTTACATCAACCTGGAGAGATATGGCAGCCCCCTCCACAATATCCATATGTGAGAATAACTTGGTAAAGCTATCATATATTGACTTCATCTCCTTTTTCACCGTCTTGGCAATCAGGGTAGGGAGACTTCTAGCCAATTTCTGAAGCTGGCTCTCATAGGAATATGTCATCTCCCCAAGTTTGTGGAGGCTACTTAGCTAAGAAGATGTGGGAGGAGGTGAGACTTCCCTAGTAGGTGCTTCCCTAGAAGCCTAGCTAGATGCCTCAGGATGTGGCATGTTGAGATCGGGGGCCATTGGGGCCTACTCGAGATGGACTCCTCAAGGACTTCGAAGGCTTACATTTGCTTGCTATTGGGAGCATCTGCATCTCTTTTTCTATTCACTATGATCACACCATTAGTGGAGCTGGGGGCCTCATTCGGGAAAAAGTGGCACTCTGGCTCGAAGGCACAGTTGAGATATGAGCACAACATAGGGCATTGAGGTCCCAGCTTTCCTTGCTTTTCTCTTCATTTGAATGGCCACTATTTCCCCAAAGTTTGTGGGGACCCCTGTCATGATGCAGGTGATGAAGATGGCCGCTTCCAAATTTACCCTCTGCTTATACTTGAAGGCATGATGCAGCCGCAAATGAAATCTAGCCATAGCTTGGCTTCAAACTTTAAATCCTGCTGGGAGATCTCGCCACCCATAGAGGCCCAAAAAGGTGTGTTGGCAGTAATGATGGGAGCTATCCACCTGAATTGGTTCTCTTTGTTAGCAATTTTGGCTGTATACTCAGAGAAATGTCAATCTCATCCTCCCAAAATAAAGAATTTATGGACGCCGGTGTGATGTCAACTTCTACACCCCTCACCATAACTAAAGGAAGGCAAGGGAATTCGCCAACCTTGCCTCTATGATGCATGCTCTCTTGCCTAGCCTGGTATTATGCATAGAACTCAGGCATCAGGCTGTAGTAGAAGTCAGGCAGAGGATTAAAAAAGAGGTACAATTGGCGGTTAGTGAGTTGTGCTGTGATGCTGGGGAAGTCACCCCGCAGCCCCACCAAGTTGAAGTGCTTCTCTACCATGATAGAGCGTCCCTTGCAAATAGAATAGTGTCCTACCATGTCGGGCATGCAAAATATAATAGCTTATCTAGTGTTGGGGGCTAGGGTTGCCCTTGCTTTCCCCTTTCCTTTGTTTTTAGATGAGGACGCGACCTTGCCTTGCTTGGTTGCCTGGATGAAGTCATACTCTGTAGGACCATGTTAGTTCCATACAAAAATATTTCTTTTTTGTATTTCTGCTTATGAAAAATAAAAACTTATATCTATTCTATTCTAAGTCAAGGAATTATAACAATTGGACGGCAAACAAGTTGAAGAGTTCAGAGGTTGAGCACTGGCAGTACCGGTGGAACACCGGCGAAATATAGGTGGAGACCCGCGAACCGCCGGTTAGTCACTGGTCGTTTATAGTAAACTGGGAAAAACATGGTTCATCCAGAACCATGTCAGTGTTTTGCCAGTCTTGACTCACGGAGCACCGGTGTAACGCAGGTCTGCGAAAGTGGCTTGAAGCCTTGTACCCCGACATGCGCTTCATCCGGCGTTTCGCTAGGCCTAACCGGCAATTCGCCGGTGAACGCCATTTACTGTATTTCATTTCCAAACTCAGTGAAACAACAAAACTTTCATATCCATGATTCACTCACCCAACACAACAACAACAACAACATAAAAGTGACAATTTACCCTTAATAAAGACGTTACTTCATCTATCATCGGGCAAATTGTGCATTCTAAGCACACACGAGGCTACTCAGACTTCACCCCCACTAAAATCAAACACATCAAGAATCAAGAATTTTACCAAAGAGGATACTTGTATTTTCATTCAACATTTTATCATCACCCCCTCATACCCACCATATGAAAGATATATAAGCAATATAAAGCATAAGAACAGGGTAATGAGGATACATGACTGGGGAAAAACTTCGACTTTCACATGCTCAAACTGATTCACATCTTCAAACAATAATCAAAATCAAAGTAGGAGATAATAACGAATGAATTTTAGAACAAAGAGCAAAAAAAGATCAAAGCTTGGTGTTGCCCAACAATAGAGTTTCCACAAGATTTTTGCTTTAGTGTAGTGAAAAGATGAAATGAATGGAGTAGGAGTGGGGAATTTATAGGAGAGAAGAAATGGATAGGAGCGGTAGGTGAGAAGATGGGTTTAATGGTGGAAAGGTGATGTATGGGGAAGTTAAAATTGAAAATGGAGAAATGAAAAGGTGGAGAAAAGGGTTTATGGGGAGCTAGAGAGGTCGGGTTGGTCAATTTTTTAATTACACTGCATGCCTTACCCTACAGTTAATCGACGGTATTCGGTGGTTACCGGTGTTTTGCCGCCTTTGCGCAGGTGACCAACACTATATTCAGTTTACTGCTTTGTACGCGGTGGTTGACCGGCGGTTCATGTCGTGGGTTTCCTCCCAAAAAGTACCTTAGTTAATGTCGTGGAAAGATGAATATCTTCTCAATATTCCATACTTTGGAGGGTCATCCTCCTATTCAATCTCATCATAAAATGGTACATAATGCTCCACTTCACCATCAAGCACTTTCATGACCTTACACTCATCCAGGGACTTGTTAGGCTGATATACATTGAAGGTGACCTCATCACCACCTACTCAAAACTTAAGGTCCCCAAGGTCTATATCAATCAAAGCTCTTCCCGTTGCTAGAAGTGGGCGCCCTAAGATAATTGGCAGCTCGATGTCCATCTCACAGTCCAGCATAATAAAATCAGCTAGAAGTATGAATTTGTCCACTCTCACAAGGACATCAACTAATACTCTGATAGGTCATTTAATCGACCTATCCACCATCAAAAGCCTCATGGATCTTGGTCTGGGACTCCACAATCCGAGTTTCTTGAAAATGACCAGAGGCATTAAGTTAATACTAGAACCGAGGTCGCAAAGAACTTTATTGAATAATGCCAAGCCAATTGTGCAAGGAATGGTAAATACTCCAGGATCTTCATGTTTTGGAGCAAGGTTACTGGTCATGACAGCACTACAATGATGGGTCATGTCATCGGTGCCCGTGACCACCACATTTTTCTTCTTCAAGAGCTCCTTCATAAACTTCGCATAGCCTGGCATTTGAATCAAAGCATCCACAAGCGGTATATTAATGGATAATTTGCTGAACATTTCTATAAACTTGTAAAATTGAGTATCTTCCTTTTTCTTGGTTAGCCGCTATGGATATGGAGGTGGAACTCTTGTTTCTTGATCTTTTTCATTAGGGGCCTTCTTGCCTTTATTTCCAATCACATCATACAAAGGAGTCAAATCAACTTCCCCCTCATCCTTCCCTTCTTCATTATCACAAACACTTGGTGTTTTTGGCACCTCTCCCACAACATCATCATCCTTTGCCTTTGGGGCAACATCTTTGGGCTTCACGCCCACATATTTCAATATATGTCACTCCTAGTCACAATTTCCATGCAATGGCCATCTTTATTTGGATTGAGAATAGTGTCACTCGGGAGTGCAAAATTCATGGGGGGATTCATTTTTGAAGAAAAATGGTTCATTTGAGCTTCAAGGTTCTTGATCGATGTTGAATGGGAAATTATTGTTTGGGCGAGGTTAGACACCTCCCCTTTTTATTCTTTAACCCCACTATCGGAGGATTCTACCTTCTTCAACACCTGAGACAACATATCTTCAATCTTTTAATTTCTCAAGGATTCCCCTTGAGATGCTTCTAATTTTTGGAGGAGGCACATAGAGGTTAGCACTTCGGTGATATCACTCTTCTTTCGGGATTTTGATCTCTATTCACCCATCGATCATTTCTATCCCCCCATCCTTGATTATCACGGTTTCTCTAATCTTGATTCCTCTCCATTGGGCACCAAGGGCCTTGATTTGCACCTTCATACCCAGGGAGAGAACCCCCCAATTGGCTTGCTATGTATTGACACTCCTCCTCATATCTCGGGGGTGAAGTGTCATCATCAAATTAAAGATGTCTTTGGGCACCTACAACATTCAAACTCTTTGCACTAGCTCCCATCACATGTTTCATCATCAAATCTAGCTGGGTCATCATCTTAGCAAGAGTTTTGTCTCTGGCCTCATCCCTTTTTCTCATCTGTGCGGTCATAAGGTTAGGAGCAACACCACTAGAAGATACCTCTACTTCTCTAGTATGCCATGATTGATTGGTCTTAGTTATTCTGTCAAGAAGTGATTTGGCTATTCCATAGGGCTGATCCATTGACCAACCCGACCCAAGATTCTCAAGAGAGTAGTGAAATTCAAAGTGCCCAGTTATGTTAGATTATGAATGGGAGTATTCCTTCAACCCCATGCCCAAATCCTCTTCTAATTCATGAAATTTTAAGTTAATGAATCTACGGGGTTTTAACCTAATTTGTGGAATTCTCTAAGTATCTATCATTGGTAAATTCTATTCATGTTTCAAGGGTTGTTTTAAGATCCATGGGAATGTTTTATAATGATTTCAATTACACATTATAATTTTAAAGTTTTGCAAATATGATGCCCAATCATGAAAGTTCATGAAAGGTTGAGATTATAATCTATGTTTTTAAGTATGATGAAATGTTTATGATGAAAGTATATATTGAATTTTCCATGTCTATATTCATGTATTTGACTATCAAGTCTATTTCAAATCGTTTATAAGTTTTGGGCAAGCCCATATGATCTAGTATGATTCATGATTTACTTCAATTTCATGCTATTAGTTTACCACATGGTTTTTGAGTCTAGACTCCCACTTTTTAGCTTGTTGTATGGTTTGATCCAAGACTCCTCATGTTATGTTTCCAGATTATGTATATTATGTTATGATTCAGCTTCATTGAAAAATGATGGAGAGGATATGTATATTTTTGGAGTAGTATCTAGCACCGAGTAGGTTAAGGGTTCAGTCAACCCTGTGCCTCAGAACTACGTGCCAACGTAGGTATGTTTAGATTATTTGGGACCACCCTTGTGAGATTTTCCTTCCCCTGAGGGGCCTTCAACTTGATATCGATATCATGGTAGCACCCTTAGCCCTGGTAAGGGTTTGGACGACTCTGTCTACTTGAGTGTAATAGTTGGTACCACGTAGGATCTATTGTGGTAATGTTAGTTATATGAAGAATCTCCTATTGTTCCTCATGATTTTCAGTTACGCATGTTTATCAGTTATGATATTATGTTTTCAGCAGGTTTGACCCAATGTTCAGTTTTACTTATGATTATTAGTTTCAACTTTGGGTCATTCGAATCAGTTATGATACTCAGTCATGTTTAAATCATGTTTTCAAATAATAACATGCAAGCCTTGCTCTCAGAATCTTATCTTGAATATGTTTTATGATATGCATGATTCCTATTTTACTTACTTAGCGGTTTTACTTGCCCTGCATACTTAGTACATTTCAAGTACTGACTGCATACTCTATGTTGTATTGTTTCATGATATAGACTCAGATGTGCAAGTTCAGTCCCGCCCGCTAGCCATATTCTCAGAGTTCTAGAATACTCAACAGGTTGGTGAGTCCTCATCCTTCGACGACCTTTTTATCAACTTGTATTTGGTATCTTTAGTCTCAGTCTTTAGTGAGTTAGTCGGGTCTTGTCCCATCAACTCATCAGGTTGTAGAGGCTTATCAGACATAACATGTATTCAGCTTCGGATCTGTATTATGTTTTCCATTGTTCAGATGTTATTAGATTTTCAGACTTCTGCTATTTCAAATGTTAGATTTCCGCATTTATTATGTTGAGCTTCAGTTGTTATGTTCATGCCATAGGTCAACTTGGAGCCTCTTGGGGTTCTTTGTCCCGTGTATCGATCCAAGCCTATGTTCGGGTCGTGAAAAACTTGGTGTCAGAGCATTAGATTTTGAAGTTCCTAGGATGTTTGAAAGCTGCATTAAGTAGAGTCTTTTACATGGGTGTGAAGCGCGCCACACTAATGACGAAGAGGCTATGAAACATTTTAGGAAACTTCCCTTTTTTCATGATCTATGTCGTGCGATGAAATTTCTCTCTATCCTTCTAACTTGTGCTATACGCGTTTGGAGAATCATGCCTTCTCACTAAGTTAATGGGAGAAGAAATGAAAATGGAAATGGCCATGAGAATGGCAATGGAGATAGGCACCGACAGGCCCCACCAGTCCCGGAGGATCATGTGCCCGAGCAGGTTGCCCATGCAGAGTTTAGGGAAACTATCCAGATGTTGGCACAGGTTTTGACCACCCAAGTCAACCAGAAAGAGATAGCGCATGTTCCCTAGAATGAGAATGCGACAGCGGCAAGAGTTAGGGACTTTCTTATTATGAATCCTCTAGATTTCCTCGAATTGAAGGTGGATGAGGATCCACACGAGTTTATTGATGAGGTATAGAAGATCACCTAGATTATGGGGGTGATAGGGAGGAGTGTGTATATCTACCCTCTTATTGGCTAAAAGGGGTTACCCATATCTGACTCAAACAATAGAACGATAGCAGAGCAGTTGGAGCGGGACCCAATGGTTGGAATGAGTTTCTCACTGCTTTCTTGGAATGGTTCTTTTCCCAAGAGATGAGAGAAATCAAAGCAATTGAATTTGTGAACCTGAGATAGAAAAATACAACGGTTCAGGAGTATGCTTTAGAGTTTACCCTCCAGTCCAAATATGCACCAGAGATGGTGGCTAATTAGAGGGCTCGAGTAAGCAGATTCGTACATGGAATAATGGACTACTTGGTCAAGGACTACATAATTGCTATGCTTCACCAAGATATTGACTTTCCACGACTGGTTCTATACACCCAACAGATAGAGGCGGTACGGGTGATTGAGAGAGAGAAAGAGGCCAAGAGAGTCAGAACCGACAGTTTTGGGTTCTCTCAGCAGAGGCCTGGTGGGGGGCATCATTAGCAGTCCCATTAGAGATCATCAGTCCCAATTCCATCAGTAGAAAGTGTGGCATGCAGATATAGGCGCGGCCAGAGAGGACGAGCGTCAGGATCTCAAAGTCAGGGGAGCATATCCGTAGAGCCCAGTATTCCAGGGTGTGATAGGTGTGGCAGGAGGCACACTAGTCAGTTCTTAGCAGGTACAGGTTCTTGTTTCGGCTGTGGGAAGCCCAGAGATATGCTCAGAGATTGTCCAACAGCTAGACAGGGCCATGGTAGAGGCCAAGACCCAGCCACTAGTTTAGCAGCCCCACCAGCACGCTCAGCTCAACAGGGTGCATCCACTAGTGCAGGTGGTGGTCAACGTCAAAACAGATTCTATGCCCTCGCATCTCGTTTGGAGCAGGAGGACTCTCCAGACATAGTCACTGGTATGTTACAAGTATTCCACCTTGATGTATATGCTTTGTTAGATCCAGGGGCTACTTTGTCTTTTGTGACGCCCTATGTTGCTAGTAGTTTCAGAGTCAGTCCTAAAATCCTATCAGAACCCTTCTCAGTCTTTACTCCAGCTGGTGATTCAGTTATAACTCAATAGGTATGCAGAAATTGCTCCTTCAAAAAGTCACCTCAGTAGATTTAGTAGAGCAAGCCATGACAGATTTTGATGTTATTTTTGGCATGGATTGGATACATACATGTTATGCTTCAGTAAATTATAGAAACTGTATGGTAGAGTTCTGGTTTCTGGGTGAGCCAGTCTTAGAGTGGAAGGGTAGTTCACCTGTGCCTGTGGGTCATTTCCTTTCCTACCTTAAGGCCATAAAGATGATCTCTAAGGGTTTCATGTACCATCTAGTTAGGGTTAAGGATGCTACATCCAAAACCCTGTCTATCCAGTTAGTTCCTATAGTGTGCGAATATCCAAATTTCTTTCCAAATGATTTACCGGGAGTTCCTCCCGAGCGGGAGATCAACTTTGGTATTGACCTTTTTCCCGATACGCAACCTATGTCTATTCCTCCTTAAAAAATGGCTCCAGCTGAGTTGAATGAGTTGAAGGAGCAGTTGAAGGATCTCTTAGACAAGGGTTTCATCAAACCTAGAAAATCCACGTGGGGTGCGCCACTACTCTTCGTCCAAAAGAAGGATAGTTCCCTTTGGATGTGCATTGACTATCAGCAGTTGAACAAGGTCACAATCAAGAACAGGTATCCCCTCCACAGAATTGATGACTTTTTTGAACAACTTTAGGGTGCCAAGTGTTTTCTAAAAATAGACTTCAGATCCGGATATCATCAGCTCAGAGTTAGAGAGAGTGACATCCCGAAGACAAACTTCAGGACTTGGTATGGTCATTATGAGTTTGTAGTAATGTCTTTTGGACTAACAAATGCTCCTGCAACTTTAATGGATTTGATGAACAAGGTTTTCAAGCTGTATTTGGACATGCTCGTGATCATGTTCATAGATGATATTCTCATATACTTTCAAAGTGAGGAGGAGCATGTCGCTCGTTTGAGGGTGCTACAGACTCTTAAGGATCGCCAACTATATGCTAAATTCAGCAAGTATGAGTTTTGGTTAAACTCAGTAGAATTTTTGGGTCCTGTTGTGTCAAGTGAGGGTGTACAGGTGGACTCTCAAAAGATAGAAGCTATGAAGAATTATCCTAGACCAGTTAGTCCTTCGGATATTAG
>JACEIK010008771.1:0-10352 GCA_018107945.1 Datura stramonium
ATATATTTGGAGATATGTCCATTTAAAGTTGACCCTTATTTACAAACTTCACATACTCTTCGCTTTTCCCTTCGCACATGTTTCCCTCCTCACCTACGGACAACGTGCGACCCATAATTCCCTTAATATAACATATAACCATCAAATAATCATCAAAAAGAATTTCGGGGTGTAACAGGGTTAAAAGATATTTGGGGGTGTTGGAAGAAATTGGTTGAATAGAGGTTGTGTATCTGGATGAATCGTAGGTCTTGAGGAAATTTCTTCATGCCACAACGTTAAATAAGGCGCTCTTTGGGAGGCAACCCAAGCATCTTTCATTTTTATTCTCCGATTCTTCTCATATGTTTTGTGTATTTTGATTTTTATTAGGATGGAATGGTGCATTTCAGGAAGAGAAACAGACTGGCGCTACAACCAGAAAAACACAAGTAAAATTTTGTGACGCGCTGGTTAGGTGCTGACCCGTCCAGTGCACTGAAGGATTCAAGGAAAAGCGGCGACCCAAACCAGCAAACCGTTTAGGGTACTTTGTGAAGCGCCTGTGGGGCGCCGATCCTATCCACCAAACTGAAGGTTCCAAGGAGAATCGACGACCCCATCTGCGAAGCACCATGTCAAAGCGTGGAGCGCCGATTTGTCGCTGCTATCAAACAGTATACCTGGAAACAGATCAGGCATTGGCCCTCACCCAGTGAAAGGTAAGATGCAGTCCATGAAATGTCGGTCAACCATCGATTTTGCCCCCAAAGTCGTGTAAAGGTAATGTTAGCGGCGGACACATTGTCAAATCACCGGCCTAATTCGGTGACCACCAGTGTGGCCCATGGGGGAATATCCCTATCTTAAAAATACCCAAAACTTTTCCATTCTCCTATTTTTTTCCTATTTTTCCTCCTCAGATCACCTTTTTCCCAAGAGACGCATAACTTCCCACCTAACACCTATTAATAACTACCAACTCAAACACCCATTCATCTTCCCTGCCTTTTCAATTTAAAAAACACCGATTGCCTTCATCTTCTTCATTCCTCCATAAAGTTTCACGTGCACAGTCCATTGGAGGTAAGAATTCTATCAGTCATGCTTTAAGGGTCTTAACAACATTGGTGATACTTTTCTCTTGTTGTGTTTATCATATTTTGTTTTTCTTCTCTGCCATATATGGGTGAATGTGGTTTTGTTGTATCTCTAAGTATCCAGGTATAATCTGCGTATCCGGGTGAATTGCCCAATGATATATTGATTGACACCTTTCTTAAGGGAAATTTTTCATTTTTGTTGGAATATGAGTGTGATTGGTTTGCACCTATATGGAGGTTATCGGTTGGTGAATATACTCAAAACAGCGGCTAGTGGATCAGCAATGGTTTTTCACTGATGAAACACCGATGCACCCAGGGCTTCTAACTTACTGTTCCCACTGGCGAGTAATCGACCACTAGCAAAATGCAATTGCCTCTCACCGATGGTTCGCTGTTGTCACCTGAGTTTATCAAAGTCCTAATTGATTTCTTCTGTTTGCCTTATTTTTGAGTTACACATAATGACACACTACTAACATTCATTTGCAGCATCATATCTGTCTCCCTGCACTCTCATATAGACCAAACATCAGGGCACACCCCTACAACCCAAGTTAGGTTTAGGTTGGAAGGAATGGAGGAGTATTATATTTCTTTTAAGGAGAAGCATATCATCCATGCAAAAGCCCAGTTTGATGTGGAATTTTTCAAGACTACATGCCCAAATATCTACCACCTGGTTGGGACGCGCGATTGGTGCCCATTCACCATACCAGTTGACCCATATTTCCCAGAACTAGTGTGGGAATTCTATGCATCATATAGAGCAAGGCAACAACTGTTGAAGCATAGGAGCCGAACTGAAGCATTCCCATGCCTAACATCGGTATGGGTGTGAGGGCAAGAAGTGCCTGTAACTCCAGAAGCAATCAATTCACTTTATTAGGAGGAGTCGATCCCATCTCACCCAATATTCCGCAATAAATTGGAGGATAAAGCAAACAAATTCCAATGGGTAGCCAACTTGATTGAAATAGGGCGACCACTATGGGCTATCTCCAAGGGCCTCATCCATCGATGTGATTTAAAATTTGAAGCCTGCATGTGGTTAGATATGGTTTGTTCGAGGTTGATACCCTCTCAGAATACATCGGAAGTTCTAATTAAAGTTTTCATTCTCCTTGCTTGCATAATGGATCATGTACACATCAATGTTGGGGAGATTATTTCCAATCAGTTCAAGTGAAGGGCCAAGCAACAAGCCACAACATTGCCATTCCCTACCCTAGTGAGTCTGTTATGTATGCGGGTGGCTTGTCCTTTATTCCAACAATTGGATAGGACTGTGCAGGCCAATAGTGTGATTAGCTTAGCCACCAAAACCAACAAAGAAGCTCCAGTTATGAAGAGGGAAAATTATACAGGGAACATGACTCCACCACCCCTTCGTCATCCACTCACACAGCAGCTGCCCTGCTCCATACAGCTGAGTTCCACAATTATCCACCTCTTTAGTTTCTTAACATTGCACAAAGGGCCAAAATGAATGAGAGCCAACTTGTGCGGTTAGCCAGGGCTATTCCATCCATGATACAGAGTTCCCTCAAGAAAGCATGCAGCTTGCCAAAGACAAGTTAACCAGCATATGCTCTATAGTTAACGTCCTTGAAAGCAAAGTGGGTACTTTGAGACTATAGGTGGCTGCACTCACTGCACCTCCATCCACTAGCCAACCAACCCCTTTTGAACCTAAGGTGGTGCCCGCACAGCCTGAAGCACACAGAAGCCTGTTGCATGATTGGTGGGTGGGATATGAAAGTGATTCTGAATTAGTGTCCAATGATGAAACCTATCATAGCCGACTTCCTCCACCTTTAATGCATTTGGTGTATGATTTATATCCATCTTGGACACCAGATGGAGTGGAAACGATGTCTTACCATGAGCTTTGCGCTCTGCCGAACAAGTGGGTTGTGCCAGGCCTCTGGAAACCTCTAGCACTCCCACCTGATCCACAGTATCCTACGATGAAGAGATAGCTTTTTGGCATTTTGATGTTGCCACATATACAAGGATGTCGCGGCCCAATCACTAACTCAATCAGGAAGCCTCTTTTACTTTCTTTTCATTTCTTTGGATACATTGGAGGCAATGTATGATTTAAGTTTGGGGGTGGGATGATTCTTTCTCTTTAGATGTTTGGATGTTGAAATTTCTAGGGTGCTAAAAATGCTTTTAATGGTTGATGGTCAGTGATTAAATGGGGTCTTTGTTTTAAATATCAAAATCTTGCATGAAATGGCCCAATCTTGTTCCTTCCTTTTTTGCCTTTGTAAATAGTAGTGTAGTAATTAAAACTCCAAGGGTTTCCTTTAGACCACGGTTCTTTTCCGAGGAGCATTCTTTTGTTTTTGTTTATTTTTATTGTTGAACCAGGTTGGTCTTTCCCGATGATAGATTCAGTGGCAACATTCTTAAGGGAAAATGCCATGTTGTTTTGAGTCTTTTATGAAGTTTTTTTGAGAGGCACCACTGAAAAAAATTGTTGAAATGGAATTTTAAAATGAGGGCATGAAAATGAAGATAATGAGCAAGTGTTGGCACCGTAGCATAGCATTCTTTGTCATACATTGCAAATTCTTTGCTTGACTTATGATGTTTATCTGCTTTGATGTCCTAACTTGATATCTTGTGTTGAGAATTACTCTAGTAGATCCTTTAAGGGTGATTCCTTGTGTAGTAAGGAAATTTTTGATGAATCTGATGCATAACAACTTTTCTAGAACTTTCCCCAAATGTGATTCAAGGAAAAATCCTAGATATAGTTTCGCCGAGAATGTGAGTATAGGCTTTCCTTTGTCTAGTCACTTCACCTATATACCCTCCATGAACATTGATCCTTGTTGGCCAACATTGAGCCTTAGACCCTTTCTTTGGCAACCACATTACAAGCCTTAAGACCATTCTTAATACCCTTCTTTGGCACCTATTCTCCCTAAATGCTAGTGACAAAATAGTGATGAAATGAGGCTTTCATCCTAAGAAAGAGAGAGTGATTAAAAAATGATAAATGAGGCAAAAGCCTAAGTTTGGGGGTGGGAAAGAAGGGAAGATAAGAATTTCAGTGTGAGAGGAGCATCACATTGTGTCAAAATGCACCAAATGATAAATCAAAAAGAGAAAAATAATTTGTGTGAACCGGTGTTTCCTCTTGAGGTGGTAAGGCTAGTTGTGAAAGCCAAAGGGGTTATAAGGAGAGACATTAAAGAAATGAAAGTTAGAAACAAGGAAAGAAGTGAAACAATGTGAAGTGAGTGGAAGGAGTTGATGTAAGGTAGGTTCACAAAAAGCATTAGGGAGGATCTAGTCACTACAGTAAATTTTTATCCTACCCTTACCCTGAGGCTACATCATAACCCACAAGCCCTAAATGATTCTAAGTGCAGCTACTCTACATCAGAGCAAATTACATAAAGGGCAAGCCTATGGGTCAAGTGTATGCATGAAGATTTCTTTTGGGAGAATGAGTGTGAGTGTCTCTTACAAACAATCCCTTGTGTGCATTCAAATGATCACATGACCAAAATAATAAGGATTCTTATTTTGGTGAGTGGAATCATTCCTTTTTGGGGACACAAGAGCAATTAGAGTTAATGTGGGAATAGGGCACGAGGAGTGTAAACTCTAAGTCAAGCTTTGAATATGCACTGATTATAATTTGAGATGCTATGTATGTTTCATGGTTGAGCATTTCCCTTGTTTTAATAAATGAATCCTTTCATAAGCTTTGTTGGTGGAAAGTGGTAGCCTGTTTGAAACATCTTCATTGTTTTGGTCTCTTGGGGTATTTTCTTCTCTTTTTCGGTGAGCTTGGTGAGCATATTTTTGGGTTGTCATAGTTCGGGTGATTGGCGAGGTTTAATTTTGAATAGAGGTGGAATATTTCTCAATGAATGAGTATTGCATTACTTGAGGAGAATCAATGGTTCAAGTTTGGGGGTTTAATGAGTTGGTAATTTACCAACTCATTAGGCTCTTAAATTTGAGTTTTTACTTAGTTCTTGAGTTGATTATATGGATTTTATGCCCTTTTTGATTTTGTTGTGTGCAGATGACTAAATGTGAAGAAAAGAGCAAAAATGGAACAAAAAGAAGGAAGTCAAAGAAAATCGGCGGTCCACCGATGAAGACCGAAGAAACGCCGGCCAAAGGCCGAGTATCACTGCCTCTGAGGAATAATACCACCGGTGAATCGCGAGTTACCAGTGGTGACACACCAGTCCAGTCATCGAAAGACACCCAAGTTTCTGGAAAATAACATGAAGATCTAGAGGTTCACAGATTGGTATAGGCTAAACGTCGGGGGAACCGCCAATGCTCACTGGAGTTGAGTGAGGGCCAGATATGACACCCAACGATTCACGAATTGGGACCGGCGAACCGTCGGTGTCTTCGCCGATTCCAGAAAAGTGCTCAGGGGTATAATTGTCCAACATGGGAAAAGATATAAAAACAAGTGCCCTACTTTTTAGGATATAAATAGTAGATAAAGTACTGTGTATGTACTGATATATAGAGTGATAGATAGAAAGGTAGAGAGATATAGAGAAAGAGCAGAGCATATATCACATCATTGTTTCTCTTTTGAGCTTTATAAAATTCTCTTAGCAAAGATAGGGAGATTTTGATTGGTTAACTTGGAAAAAAGTACACCTCTCTACTTCTTCTTTGCAATAGTAAGTTTCAGCCATTGTTGAAGACTATTTTGTGAATTTGATTTTACTACTCCTGCTATTAAATTCAATGAAGTTATTGATGAATGTGCTTTTGAATTTCTTAATCATGAGTATCTAAATCATTAACTAGAGGTGTGTGATGATGAATACTTAATTAGAGTGGGTATTGCTAGAATCATCTTCATATTGTTCAAATAAGTGTAAATCTGTTAGATTCTCTTCAATCTATAATGTAAGATCTATTGATTATGATATGGGTCTATTTATTCTTGCTTGATTATTTCTTGTAAAAGAATAATTAACTATTGGAAGAGGATTTAATAGTGGGTATGGATAAGAGATTGTGAAATTAGGCTAGAAATAGCTAAAATTGCATTCTCATTCCTTATTAGCAGCTAATAGCTAGAAATTAGTGCAGCTGCTAATCCAAATCAAATCTGGTTGAGTTAACGCGTGCTAGAGGTTTGACAAAACTCTAGTAAGAGGTATTCAGAAGGCTGAAAAGTTTTAATTACCCATTTCCCTAGATTATTTACACTAGTTGAACTAATAAAATGACCTAGCATGTCCCGATCTAGTTAGTATTTCATCTACACCACACCTCTAGTCTTTCACACTCTTGTTGACAACTTTGCTGATCTTGCTATTTTATTCCGCTAAATCACCAAATACAATTCACTGAAAATTTTGACCACCTGCCACCCAATTTTATTTGTTTTTATATTAACTCTATGTGGTGAAAGCTAACTTCAATTTCTCAACCGACACCTTGTAACTATCATTCACTAGTCCTTGTGGGATTCGACCCCGACACTCGTCGAGTTACTTGTTTTGATACTTCTCCAGTGTATATTCTTTGCATGAAGGATATATTTTGGACATTATCACTACCTTACATATTCAGTACATATTGTACTGACGCCCAACTATGGAGCGTTGTATACTTCCCTGTAGTTTTAGACAGACAGGTTTTAGGACCTCCATTAGAAGCTACTCGGAGTCAGCAGATTGGCCAGCTCCTTTCATTCGAAGTTAATAGGTAGTGGAAGTTTGTTCTTTCTATTGTACAGTTTTGGGTACCACTATTCTACTCTTAGAGGCTTGCAGAACACAGTCTTCAGTTAGTTGTTTATTATTGGCCATGTGGGACCTATGTAGGTTATATTTTGCATGTTGGTCGTATGGGGCCTAGTATAGCTTTTAGGTAGCAGCCTTGTCACCTATAGTATGAATGTGACTGCCTTTTTCTCCTTTTGTTATAACTAAACAGCATGGTTGTCTTGTCGGTCCATATAGGATCCCTTTATTGTTATATTGATTGGGTTAGGTTTTTTCTATTACAGGTTTCTATGTTGCCTTGTTGGCCCGAGGCTGTGTTTACAGCCGAGATATAGTAGGTTTTTTATTGATTTTGAGATGATGGCAAGCAACAGAGGTGCATATGCCCAACCAGGTCAAACCAGATCCCAGTGTGGCATTAGGTGCCAGTCACACCTCCCAAGGTGGGGCATGACAATCTTGGTATCAGAGCAACGTCGTATCCTAAGGAGGCTGCAAGCCGTTTCTAGTAGAGTCTTGTTTAAAAATGTGTTTTGCACAACATTCTATAAGCAGGAGGCTATGAGACATTATAGTATGGTTACCCCTCCTACTTCTCAGATCATGCTATAGAGTCGAGTTGTATAGGGTTGAGTCCCTAAGTTGTGGTTATAATGTCTGTTTAGAATAATGCTTGATATAAGATGGACTATAGCTAGCTACAAGTCACATACAATAGCAGGAGAGGGTACCAGTGAGGTGCCACAGTTGGGGGACAGCCCAGCCGGAGGGCGAAGTAGAGACCTTCTTTTTAATCTCCCAAGGATCCCCCTGGAGCACCAGGAACTTTACAAGGTAATAGACACGCCAGTACTGCTCCCAGTTTTCCTACACCCTCGACATAGCATGATTAGGAGTATAGTATAT
The DNA here is from genome assembly GCA_018107945.1 of Datura stramonium. Classification (NCBI taxonomy): domain Eukaryota; kingdom Viridiplantae; phylum Streptophyta; class Magnoliopsida; order Solanales; family Solanaceae; genus Datura; species Datura stramonium. The sequence goes on from JACEIK010008771.1 coordinate 7,727, forward strand.
ATGATTTCTTATGCAGTAGCTATTCAGTATTATCCAGGGACAATAGCTACGGTGGATCACCTGAAAGGTGTAAGAGGTTGTGAGATTACGAGACTATCACCTCCAGCCCTTTAGAGTTTGTTGAGTTTCATACTCCAGCAGTATTATACTACGATATGGTGAATTCCCACCTCCCATCCTTTCTCAATACAACAAAGAGAATGAGTATTGGCTCCATGTTTTCAAGAGAGAGTAAATTCCTGGGGGTGTTTAAAAAGTGATTAAGACACCTAGTACTTAAATGAGTCACCCAGACCATTACTACTCTAAAGATCAGGATAGCAGGTAAGATATATAGGAGCACCCACATACGTGTGTGAGTCCATAAGTAATAGACTCCTAGCAATAGTAAAGCTTGAGTCAGAAACAGGTTAATCCCACCGCAGTGTGTTGATAACAGTAGGGAATTATCTAGAGAATAAAGCCTACGATCCCCAGCCTATTATGTTGAGGGACAGAGACACCCTTCTAAGTGAAGTGCATGGGGCACGAACCCCGGATTCAGCTTATAGAAGTAAGGGGCGGACATGAACATCAAGCCCCTGAGAAGAACATAACCACCTCTAGGCGATAGCAGGCTGATAGAGTTTGGAATTTCCATTGAATGTCAAAAATAAGTATTAGGATGATAGTTAGAGGGTAGTGATATTATAACCTAGAATAGCATAAAATCACCTCTAGTTGTGGAGGTGAAGGAAGGACGTTACAGAGACACTAGCCTTGTACAGCCCAGAGACAAGGCTCCGCCGAAGGAATCATCGACCTTTGAGATAGCAGGGGACAGATTCTTAAAATCTAGAGGTCGATTTTGCATTCCAAATGTGGCAAGTCTTCGTTAGTAGACTGTAGCAAAGGTACACTATGTCCGTTATTCCTTCCACTCGGGTTTGATGAAAATACATGAGTTTATAAAAGATATCTACTAATTTCAAGGGATGAAGAAAGATACGGTTGAGTTATAGCATAGAGCTCCAATTTCTAGCAAGTAAGGGTTGGACATCAGGACCAGGCTAACTCAGGAGATAGTTGTGCCTACGGGAGAGCTTGAAGTAGCCAATATGAATTTAATAATAAATTTACCTCGTATTAGGCATAAGATTGAGCCTACTTGGGTCAGTGTTGGAGGGATAATGGGATCAACTCATTTCATACCATCTAGAATTACGTTTCTGCTAAAGATTATGCTAAGTTGTATACCAGAGAGATAGTCTAGAAGCATAGTGTCCCAGTGTCTATTATCTTTGATAAAGGGGAATAGTTTACAGTTGGACTTTTGAACTCATTCTAGAGAGACGCTCAAAGATAGGTACAGGCATGTATACTAGACTTCAAGGAAGTTGAGATAACCATCTACCTCTTATGGAGTTGTATACGATAGAAGTCACCATTTCAGCATTAAGATGACGCCTTATGAGACTATATACAAATAGCTGTGCAGATCCCACACAGGATGGTGTGAGATGCTTCGAAAGTAAGGAAATCAGAGTTAATAAGACTTTGCAAGATGCACTAATCAAAAGAGAAGATTGAGCTCTTGAGAGGGCAGTTACTGATAGCCCAAGACCGTCAGCAGTCTGATTCCTATGTATTGTGTAGGGAGTTGCAGATTGAGGCAACGACAGGATATTCTTGAAAATTTCAACATAGGAGTGCAATGTGAGATTTGGCAAGAAGGGAAAGCTCAGCCCTAGATTCTCTAAGCTATACTGGACCCTCCGAAAGATCGGCCAAGTGTCCTATGAGTTAGATTTGTCTTTGGTGCTAAGATCTATTTATCAATGTTATCCAAGTGTGCAGAAGACCTCTTCTTAGATTGACCTAAATCGGGGATGCTCAAGGTACAGAAGCGTCCTCCCACAGAGATACTTTGATAGTTATATTAGATAGGAAAGTTCGTAGGTTAACAACTAATGATGTAGCCTCCGTTAAAGTCCTAAGGAGGAAAGGAAATGTAGAGGAGATAACCGAGAAAAGTTGAGGACGACACGAGATCTAGATATCCTCACTTATTTCAGGGTTGACCTAGATCGTACAGTTAAGGTGAGATTGTTGTTCAGTTATTGTGTTGTTACTTATAATATCAGTATTGTTTAGCTATTTGCTTTAATGATATGGAACTATGTTGTGTAATTTCTTGTAGCATCCCTTTGAGACACCTATGTTGGACTTTTCTGTGTTCCATGTTTCCATATAGTCTATGTTATAGAGGAGACTTTGCCGAAATTTTTCAGGTAATGGTTATAGGAGCTGAGTTTCTTGAGTTTAAAATTACATTCGATGATGAATGTTCCTGGGGTGGGTATGATGTTACACCTCATAATCTCCTATCATTTAACCAGTGCGGTGTGTGCGTATGTTGAGATTTTTAGAGTACGACGCATATGGGAAAAGGCCCGAAGAGGGAAGCGCACGAGTGCATTGTCGAGTCAAGAGGAGACCGAAGCAATGACAGGGTGCAAGGAGCGCCCCATCGTGCCTCTATACCAGCGCCTTGAGCGGCGCATTGCGCCTCTACCCCAGTGCCTCGAGCGGCGCATCGCGCCCGACTCTTGGCACTGTGGGCGGCATGTTGCGCCTCCCCTGCACC
>JACEIK010008771.1:36999-50548 GCA_018107945.1 Datura stramonium
CTTTGTCCTCAAGGAGTGCAGGACTTCACTGCTTATTAAGTACATCGATTTCTCTAACCTCATAGTCCATGCTCAGCAAATTGAGGTAGAAAAATTAAAAAATTTGAAGCGGGAGAAAAAACGGGCAAGAATCGGCCAGTCAAATTATGGCCACCAGAGATATGGCGGTAGTAGCCGCCCACAGCAGCAGCAGCAGCATAGGGCTCCAGCACCCATTTCAGCCAGTGCCCCTACTTTCCGGTCCCGCAAGGATCGAAGGGGTGGAGCATCTGGCTCACAATCCTAGAGTCATAACGCCAGGAACTTCTATAGCTACTCAGCTTGCCCTAAGTATTGCAAGAACCATCCAGGAGAATGCCTTCAAGATCGAGAGGGTTATTTTGGTTGTGGATAGCTTGGACATCAGCTTAAAGAATGCCCGTTAGTAGGATGGGGGAGATCACAATACACTACTTTTGTAGCTCTAGAAGGCCAACACTTCAGGTACAGATGGAGTTCAACACCAAAATCATTTTTACGCTTTTTCCTCTAGTCAGGATCAGGAGAGCTCACCTGACGTGGTTACAGGTATGTTATGCCTTTTAATCTAGACGTGTATGCCCTACTAGATCCAATAGCCACACTTTTGTTCGTGACTTCCTATGTCACAGTCCAGTTCGATATAAGTCCACAAGTTCTCTCAGAACCATTCTCAGTCTCCACCCTAGTTGGTGAGTCAGTTAGAGCCAGCCAGGTGTATAGAAACTTCCCAATCTCAATCTTTAATAAGGTCATTCCAGCTAATCTTGTAGAGTTAGACATCGTTGACTTCGACCTCATTCTTGGCATGAATTGGTTACACTCCGGTTATGCCTTAGTCGACTGCAAAACTAGGGTGTTCAGGTTTTTGTTCCCTAATGAGCCAACTTTAGAGTAGACAGGCAGTAGGTCAGCGCCTAAGGATCGGTTTATTTTCTACCTTAATGCCAGGAAGCTTATTTCCAAAGGGTGTATTTATCATCTACGGGTCAAGGATTCCAGCTCTAAGACCCCGACAATATAGTTAGTTCTAGTTGTCAGTGAGTTTCTTGATGTGTTTCCCGAAGATCTTCTTGGAGTTCCTCCTGAACGGGAAATAGACTTCGGTATAGACCTTCTCCCAGATACTTAGCCCATCTCCATCCTTCCTTATAGAATGGCTCCAGTTGAGCTTAAGGAGTTGAAGGAGAAGCTAAAATACCTTCTTGATAAAGGCTTTATCAGACCCGACATCTCTCCCTGGGGTGCTCCAGTACTATTCGTGCGAAAGAAAGACGGGACCCTCAGAATGTGCATCGATTACCACCAGTTGAACAAGGGTACATTCATGAACAGTTATCCCCTACCCAGGATTGACGACTTGTTCGATCAACTTCAAGGAGAAAGTTGTTTCTCCAAGATAGATCTCACGTTGGGGTATCATCAGCTAAGAGTCAGAGAGTGTGACATACCAAAAACAACTTTCAAAACTCGGTATGGTCACTACAAATATGTGGTTATGTCCTTCGGACTGACCAATTCCACCCAACTTTCATGGACTTGATAAATAGAGTCTTCAAGGAGTATTTAGATATGTTCGTCATTTTATTTATCGATGATATTCTGGTATACTCCAGAAATAAGGAAGAATATGCTAATCACCTGAGGATAGTGTTTCAGACACTCACAGACCGCCAGTTGTTCACCAAGTTAGCAAATGTGAATTCTAGTTGAAGTCCGTGACTTTCCTTGGTCATGTGGTCTCGGGTGAGGGTATTCAGGTAGATCTTCTAAAGATAGCAGCGGTGAAGGACTGGCCCAGACCTACCTCCCCGACCGAAATCAGAAGTTTCTTGGGTCTAGACGGTTACTACCGACATTTTGTGGAAGGTTTTTCCTCCATTGCATATCCTATGACTAAGTTGACTCAAAAAAGGTGAAATTTCAGTGGTGAGATGCGTGTGAGAAGAGTTTCCAGGAGTTGAAAACTCGACTCACTACTGCTCCTATCTTGACCTTGCTAGAAGGAACATATGGTTTGTAGTGTATTTCGATGCTTCTAGAGTTGGACTCAGTTGCGTTATGATACAGTGGGGTAAGGTGATAGCCTATGCCTCTAGACAACTCAAGGTTCATATAAAGAAATATCCGACTCATGACTTGTAGTTGACAGCGATGGTGTTTGAGTTGAAAATATGGAGGCACTACCTGTATGGGGCTCACGTGGATGTTTTCACTGATCACAAGAGCCTTTAATATGTGTTTAGTCAGAAAGATCTGAATCTTCGTCAGAGAAGGTGCTTAGAGCTACTGAAGGACTACGACATTAGCATGCTGTATCACCCGGGCAAAGCCAATGTAGTTGCTGATTCCCTAAGCAGAGTGTCTATGGGGAGCGTGGCTGATGTTGAAGAGGGAAAAAAGGAACTGGAAAAGGATATCAAAATATTAGCTCGGTTGGGAGTACAGTTGGTTGATACAGTTGAGGGCGGAGGAGTGGTGTAGAGTGGATCGGATTCCTCGTTGGTAGTTGAAGTTAAGTCAAGGTAGGATGAAGATCCCGTACTGCTTAAAATGAAGGAGGCGGTTCTCCGAAAAGAAGTGGAGGCTTTCTCCCAAGAGGGAGATGGTGTACTCTGTTATCAGGGTAGATTATGCAACTGAATGTGGGTGAGTTGAGACAACAGATACTGGCTAAAGCACACAGTTTGAGATATTCCATTCACCCAAGTGCTACTTAGATGTATCGTGATTTACAAGATATTTACTGGTGGAACGACATGAAGAGAGACATCGCAGAATTTGTAGCTAAGTGGCCGAACTACCAGTAGGTCAAAGTAGAACACCAGAGACCAGGAGGTATGTCTCAGGATATCAGCATACTCACATGGAAGTGAGAAAAAGTAAATATGAATTTTATTACAGGTCTACCTCGGACTCGTTGGAAGTATGATTCAATCTGGGTGATAGTAGAACGTATGACTAAGTCAGCACACCTCCTCTTAGTTAAAACTACACACTCAACTGAGGATTATGCCAGGCTTTATATTTGGGAGTTGGTCAGACTTCTTGGGGTTCCATTTTCCATTATTTCAGATAGAGGTACGCAGTTCACCTCTCATTTTTGGAAGTCTTTTCAGAAGGGACTCGGTACCTAGGTCAAGCTCAACACAACTTTTCACCCGCAGACAGATGGACAAGATGAGTCGACTATATAGACTTTAGAAGATATGCTGAGAGCGTGTGTGATCGATTTCAAGGGCAGTTGGGATAATCACCTACCTCTCATCGAGTTTGTGTACAACAACAGCTACCACTCCAGTATCCAGATGGCCTCGGTCGAGGCATTGTATGGTAGGAGGTGTAGATCTCCTATTGGGTGGTTTGATGTTGGTGAAGCTACTCTGATCGGGCCAGACTCAGTTTGCGAGGCAATGCAGAAGGTTAAACTTATCAGGGAAAGGTTAAAAACAGTTCAAAGCTGTTAGAAATCTTATGCTGATGTTAGGAGAAGATAATTAGTGTTTGCAGTGGATGACTAGATTTATCTGAAAATTTCACCCATGAAAGGGATGATGAGATTTGGAAAGAAAGGAAAACTCAGTCCGAGATATGTGGGACCCTACAGAATTATGAAACGAATTAGCTGTGAGGTGTATGAGTTAGAACTACCTCCAGAGTTAGCATCGGTGCACCCAGTATTCCATGTGTCACTGTTGAAGAAGTGCATCGGTGATCCAACTTCAGTTGTGCCACTAGAAAGCGTGGAAAGAAAAGACTGTCTCTCTTATGAAGATGCCCTATTCAGATCCTTGACCTTCAGGTTTGTAAGTTGAGAAACAAGGAAGTCGCTTCAGTGAAAGATTTGTGGAGGAACCAACTAGTTGAGGGAGCCACATGGAAAGAAGAAGCAAACATGATGGCCAGATACCCTCACTTATTCCCTTCCAGTTCAGTTCCCGGCATCAGGCACTAAATCCCTCCTTAGTAATCTATTCAATTCCGTACTCACCAACCCCATTTTGATTTTCTATGTGCATTCTAGTTGGATCAGCTCTGTTAGTACGGTTAAGTCAGCTCAAAGTCAGTTACTCCTTCGAAAACCAGCTCATGGTCTCAGTCTAGAAATTTTAGCTCTTTTCCTAGTTTTACAGCAGCTTTAGTCTTCATTCAAGGATGAATGATTCCAAGAGAGAGATATTGTAACACCCCAAAACTTTCCTAGACCAAACTCATACCTTGCAAGAAAAACCATGGGAAACCAGAAAATTTTATTACAGAACGACCCAGACAATGGATCGTGGTCAGATCCAACGGGCCATTGTATGAGTCATTTTCAGCTCAGCAGATTCCCTTCAGGAGAAACAACGAGGCATAGGATGACCCAGTGGAATAAATAATAAGCCGTCCTGTCGTCCATTGAATCCCAGTTCAGAGGTTTACCGAATTTTTCCCAGAGGCAACGAGTGGAACTAACAGCTCATGGTTCCTACGAACGAGCCATTTCTACCACCCTTAACTAAGTCACAAGCCCTGATAGTGTTGATAACGAGTCGATGCAATGACCTGTTGGCATACCAACGAGTCGTTGTGTTGCCTGTTGTCTTAAGGCCCAGATTTCCCCACCAGTGACAACGAGAGGTACCAATGACTCGTTAGTTGTCCAAATGAGTCGTGGTAACCTACGGTGGTCCCATTCTAGTGAGCATGATATTTGGACCCAGGACCAACGGTTGGTTCCAACAGGCCGTGGTTTCGACCAACGACCTGTTGGATCCTGTCGGGCAGATTTCCAGAACTTATTTCAGGATTATTTTTGTAACTTCTCAGCCTCTTTATCTTAAAATCCCTTTGTTTTTGACTCCTTTAGGAGGGAGTTAAAGGGGTAGAATGATATTTTCCCCTTCATTCCACTCCTCCCCTCAATGTGTAAAGCGTAAAAAACAGTCAGGAAGAAGAAAGAGCAGAGATAGGGAATTCGACTTCTTCGATTCTCAAGGGAGTTTCTCCATAAATTCTTAGCCAGGTATTTAGGATTTCAACAAGGTAATAGTTATTCCCTTGTGTCACCAAAAATCTTCTTTATCTTCTCTATCAGTTATAGCCCTAAAACTTTCAAATGTGAATAAATTACATGTCAGACTTCATTTATAACATCTGGAATGTTGTCTATGTTTATTATTGTTATATTTCCACTACTTAGTTATCATGTTAATACTCATTCTTGTAATAATAGTTTAGCCCCAACTTTGAGTTTAGTAAACTAGAATTTTGCTTGTTGGGCTAGTTATTCCTTCTGGCTTGATTTTATCAGTTGGGTTTCCCATATTGCTAGAAAATGTTGAGAATTCAGTCAGATGTTTTTTAGTCCAGTCTCAGTCAATTATTAGCATATTCGGTAAAATATAGAAATGTCAGCTGATCAGTTTGACTATGATCAGCTAACAACAGTTAATTCTTGAGGTGTCAGTGGTACCTCCTAGTTACCAAAATTAGACTCAGTATCAGATTTTAGTGGTTCTTTAGGCGGTCGTGACACTTCTAGATAAGCAGCTCTGACCAGCCTTAGGACCCCAGTTTCATATTACTGTTTGTTCTTTAGACGGTTACGACGCTTTCTGATAAGCAGCTCTGACCAATCTTAGACACCAGTTACAGAATTTGGTCTGATGAGACTCTCAAAGTAGTTCAAAAATAGGTATTCTTGACTTATTCTTGGGCCCCAATTTTGAGCTATCAGCTTAGTAGTCAGTCTAGGACTATCCAGTGGGAGTGGGACTTAGCACCGAGCGGACCAGTATTCTAGCACACCCAGGTTCCCAAAACTATGTTGCCACCGTAGGATATATTTTATTGGCCTCATGGCCTAGACCCGTGATCACTCAGTTCATGCCTTTATACCCTAGCAAGGTATATTGGATCCTACCGATGGGGTGTATACATCGGACTCCACGTCTAGCTCACGTGGCTATATGTCAGTTATAAACTCTCCCACTAGTCAGTTCAGTTCAGTCTTAGATTAGCTCAGTTAGAACAGTTCCAGACTACACAGTTCAGATCAGTTTAGTACAGTACTTCATATTAGTATCTCAGATTTAGGGCATGTATTTGACCATCAAACAGGGTCATTTTGACCATTTCAACATATTCAGTTATTCAGTTTCAGTATTTTAGTTGGTCATTGCATGTCCTTCGAATTCAGTTTTTTGTTATTCGTATTATGGTTTCTCTCACTTACTCAGTATATTGAAAGTATTGACACATACCTTTTATGTTGTATCATTTTATAATACAACTGCAGGTTCTCAGTGTCAACACCATTAGCAGATCTCGTTAGATGTATCCAGCCGCATCATTGGTGAGTCGATTATTTCTTTTAGTTATATTTCTTTCATTTAGATTTAGAGTTAGTTGGGGGCTTGTCCCAGCAACTCATTAGATAGATGGCTTTCAGACACAGATATAGATTTTGATTTTCAACTTGTTCAGTTGTTTTAAACTTTATGATTTAGTTTTTCTTACTAAATGTTATATTTTATTACTTTAAAGCTTCCACTATGTTTTTTTATCAGAATTTCAGTGTTATGATAGGTCATAGTTTGACTTGGGGTTACTTGTGACTCTAAGTACCGTGTCTCGTCCAGGGTATAGACTTGGGGTGTGATAGGAAGGATGATGAAATCCCTTCACATGTTGATGAAGATGAGGTGGGCATGAAGGCCCCAAATAATGACAAGGTTGAAGCAAGAGCTCCACACCGTTATCCACAATGGTTGGCCAAGAAAAAGAAGGACGATCAATTCAGCAAATTTATTACATATTCATCAAGTTGTCCATTAATATACCGTTGGTGGATGCTCTTCTCCAAATGCTAGGATTTGCTAAATTCATGAAAGAATTGCTGGAAAAAAAAAGAAGGTGTTTGATGCAGGAAGCGAGGAGACAATGCACCATTGTAGTACAATGATGATGAGCAATCTTGCTACCAAGTGGGAAGACCCTGGAGCTTTCACAATCCCTTGTACAATTGGGATATGTATTTTTAAGAAAGCTCTATGCGATCATGGTGCCAGCATAAATTTAATGCCCTTAATCATTTTCAAGAAGTTGGGACTTGGAAGTACAAAGCCTACATCTATGAGGTTGCTCATGGTAGATCATTCCATTAAAAAACCTATGGGGGTGTTAGAATATGTGTTGGTAAGGGTGGATAAATTCATCCTACCTGCGATTTCATAGTCCTCGATTGTGAAATGGATGTGGAGGTACCCATTATTTTGGGGAGACCATTGCTAGGTACGGGGAGAGCTGTGGTTGATGTGGAGCTAGGAGCTCAAGTTTAGATTTGGACGTGAAGAAATTACCTTCAAGGTTCGCTCATCAGCTGAAACTCCTGCCGAATGCAAGGTGATAAGGGTGTTGCAGAAAAAAGGATGAGGATAGTGGAATTGAGATGGAGGAGACGGAGTCAGAGGATGATCCGTCAAAGGAGAATTGTCAAATGAGAGCTACGTCATGCCACAACATTAACTAAGGCGCTTCTTGGGAGGCAACCCAAGTTTTATTGTTATGACTTTGTTGTTTTTGTTTATGTAGAATCAATGAAGTGAGGAGCAAAGAGGGAAAGAACCATAACAACACGGGAACTACGCTGGACCGGTGAGTCACCAATCCAGAGGCGTGAACCGCCGCCTCAGGTCATAAGAAGGAAGAAGACTAGGACTTTGAGCATTTGACCGACAGACACTCCGGCGAACCGCCACTGCAAAACCATGTACCGCCAGTAGGTCGCCGATACAACACAGATCACCTGAAGCTTTGGAGCCCAAGTGGTGGATCGCTGATCTAGTTTGTGAACTGTTGGTCAATAGCCTACTGAGATACAGTGAACTAGGAATGATTCCTAGTGTAAAAGGTAAAAGCGACGGAATGCTGGTTCATTCGGTGAACCGCCGATGCAGAGCCGATCGAGGTACGACTTTAGTTTAGAATTTAAATCAAATGTGGACCCGCCTGACCTAAAATATTTGCTTGAGCGCCCTATTCTATATAATATTCCCTTAGATTCCCCTTTTACCATTTTCCATACCCTTTTTGTCTCCCCAATACCCAACCTTTCCACTTCCCCATATTTCCCTCTTTCCCACCTTTCCACTTCCCACCACCACAAAAACTCACAATTACTACACCACCTTCTCCTCAACCTATCACTATCTCACTCTCCCACCTATAAAACCTCTCCCTTCCTTCACCAACATCCTCACTACACTCATAGTTTCTTCCTCTACTACACAACCTATGAAGTTGCCATTGCTGATAGTTGCTAAGCTCCTAAAAGCTAGAGTTTGCAAATTCATTCCGATAGTGTGGTAATGTATCATTGTCTCTTCCATGTTATCATCAATGGCACATTAGTTACGATTTTCATGTGGCTTGACCATACTTGCCCTTTCACTTTTGATGCTTTTCTTTCCCATTGGATTCATGAATTATGCTCTATTTGTTGAAATGTATGAGGGATAGAAGTGTAAAGTGGAAATGGGTGGGGGAATGGTATTCTTTGTGTGCATATTCGAATGGGGTGAAGTTTGAGTAACGCTATAGGATTGGAATGTCATGCTTTCCTCTATGATAGATTGGGTGACGCCATTCCTAAGGGTAAAAAGTCATTTGAGTCCTAGTTCATGTGTAGAGTTGATGATTCATTGAAATGTGTGTGGGTGTTTGTGATTGGGTGCCATTGATATGTTTGGAATTAATTTAGGGACGATGACTTTCAGCGATTCACCGATAAAATACCGATCTAAGGCATCGTTGGCTTCAGGCCACTGTCTGGTTCCCGTGTGCATCGGTGGTTCGCGAATTGGTACCGAGAACTTGCTTCCTTGTCGTCGGTACACCCTGGTTCGGCTCAGTTTTTGTTTTACATCGGCAAGGCATTGGCGGTTCGCGAATTCATCATGCGACTTGCCGGTGTTCCGTAGATGCTGCCAGTTATTTTACCCTTCTTGCTTCTCATTTCACTCTTTAAATAGCTTTAGTTATTTCAATTCAAGTATATTTTGTACTAACACTTTGTTTGCAGAAATATCATGTCCTCATCCAGAAATATCGGAAGGGGAAAGGCCCCCGCATCATCCTCCGGCAAGGGCAAGGGCAAATCCAAGGCCTCAGCACCACTTGCGAACTCCAAAGAGGCAATCATACTCTGTGTCCCAAACATGAAGGAGCATTATGTCATATGCCAAGGTCGGTCCATAACTATGGAGAAGTGATTTGACCTAGCAGGCTTGTGTGGTAATCTCCCTAACATCACCCGCCAATTCACGGACTGACAATGGCATGGTTTTGCCAATCCTCTCCCACCTTACTACCCTAGCCTGGCACCAGAGTTCTATGCTTCATACCAAGCCAGGCAGGATAGTATGCAACACAGAGGAAAAGTTGATGACTTCCCGTGCCTGCCATTGGCCATCATAAGGGGAGTGGAAGTCGACATTACTCCAGCTGCCATCAACTACTTATTTTGGGAAGATGAGACTGGCTCAGGTACAGAGTATATGGCCCGGGTGGCATACATGAAGGACCAAGTCTCTTGGATAGCTCCAATCATCGCTGCTGATACACCTTTGTGGGCATCCATGGGTGGCGAAATCTCTCGGCACAACTTGAAGTTTGAGGCCAAGTTATGGCTGGACTTTATCTGTGGCCATATCATTCCCTCCAAGAACAAGCAAAGGGTTAGCTTGAAAACAACAATTCTCATCGCCTGTATCATGTCCGGAGTCCCCATTAACTTTGGGGAGATTGTGGCCCAACAAATGAAAAAGAAGATACGCCAGGCCAACACTTCCATGCCATATGCTGTCCTCATTTCCAGCTGTGCTCACAAGCTGGAGTTCCCTTGTTCCCGAATAAAACCCTTTCCACTGCTTCAGGAGTAATTTCCATAGACCAGAAGAGAGATGCCGAGGCACCCAAAGTGAAGAGGAAAAGGCTGCAAGCTTTTGGGTTGGCTGAGGGATCACTTTCCTATGTGTCGGAGCATTCACCACACACTTCGAATTTGAACATGCCCCAACACGAAGTGTTAGGCCAATCTTTGGGTGAAATGCCTCCTCGGAGAGCATCTGCCCCTCCTCAATCCTCCCAATCAAGTGGTCTCCACAGACTTGTGGAAATGACCAACTCTCACGAGAGCCAACTCCAAATATTGGCCAAGAGTCTCTCCGCACTCATTACTCAAACAATTAAGAAGAAGTTCAAATCTTGATATAAGAGTGTCACTACACTGTGCAAGAGGGTAGATGCGGTTGAGGGGGTTGTCACTTCTCTACGAACTGAGGTGCAGAAATGGAAGAGCCGTACTTCAACAGAGGTGCCTGACATGAGTGCCCTTGATGCTGCAATGGCTTCTCCCTCCACAGTTTGGGGCCCCATTGATGATCTATTCGAGGGATTGGGGAATTATTTTGATGGGCTAGGTGAGGCTGGTGGTGATGGTGCAGGTGATGTCGCTGATGATAATAAAGAAGAATGACCCGCTCAGGGAGTTTCTTGTTCCTTTCCCTCTTGCATGCATACATTGGAGACAATGTNATTGATGGGGTCATTGATGTTTGTTTTTTGAATTGATTCGATGCAGCCTTTGTCAGGCTTTTGTTTATTTTGGTTGTTGATGATTACCCTTGCCGGGCTTATTATGGTAATGAAATAAGTGACATGATTTAACTCTTGAATGATGATGTGTTAGTGCCAAAAGGGTCTTCACTTTGAGTTGATAAATTTTGCACGCATGACCCGAGTTTTTCTTGTTTGCTTGTTCTCCTTTGTAAATAGTAGGATAGTAAATATACTCCAAGGGTTTTCTTCATATCACGGTTCTTTTCCTAGGAGAATGTTTTCGTTGTCCTTACCCTTTTTGTTTTCGAACCAGGTTGGGGCTTCCCGATGATAGACTGTGTAGCGACTCTCTTAAGGGAAAATGCCATGTTGCTTTTGAGTCTTTTTATGAAGCTATTTTGAGAAGCACCACCAGAAAATTTTTGAAATGGAATTTTAAAATAGGGGCATGAAAATGAAAGATAATGAGAAGATGTTTGAAGCAAGAGCATAGCACTCTTTGTCATACTTTGTAAATTCCTTGATTGACTTGTGAATCTGCATGCTTTGATGCCCTGGCTTGAAATATTGTGATGAAAATGACTCTTGTGGAACCTTTAAGGGTGATGCATTGTGTGGTGAGAAATTTTTGGTGAAGCTCATGCATGACTTCTTGTATAGAACTTGCCCCAAGCGTGACTCAAGGAAAACTCCTAGATTTAGTTGCACTTAGAACATGATTCTAGGATTTCCTTTGTTTAGCCACTTCACCCATATACCCTCCTTAAACATTGATCTTTGTAAGCCAATGTTGAGCCTTATACCCCTTCTTTGGCAACCACATTACAAGCCTTAATACCATTCTTAATACCTCTCTTTGGCACCATCCTCCCTAAGTGCTAGTGATAAAATAATGATAGAATGAGGCTTCAAGCCCAAGAAAAAGGGAGTGATAAGGGAATAAATGAGAAAAGAGGCAAAAAAGCCCAAGTTTAGGGGTGTGCAAGGGAAAAATGAGAAATCTCAATCTGATGTAGCACCGCATTGTGTTCTAAATGCATAAAATGATAAGTTGAAAAGAGAAACAGATTTTTTGTGAATGGGTGCTTCCTCTTGCTTAGATAAGGATAACTGTGAGATCCAAAAGAAGTTATAAGGAGGGTCATTGAGAGATGAAATCCAAAGATGATTAAAGAGGAGAAATAAGGTTGATTGAGTGAAAAAATTTGATGGGAGGTATCTTCACAAAAGGCATTAGGGAGGTTCGAGTCACCAAAGCTAAATTTTCCTCCTACCCTTAACCCGAGCCTACATTATAACCCGTAAGTCCTAAATGATTTTAAGTATAGTCGCTCTACATTAGTGGCAAATTACATGAAGGGCAAGCCTATGGGCCAAGTTGTGTGCATGAAGATTTCTTTTGGGAGAGTGAGTGTGATTATCTCTTCCAAGCAATCCCTTGTGTGTATTTAGTGATTCCATGATAAAAGAATAGGGATTCTCCTTTCAGTGAGTGGCATCATCCCTTTTTAAGGACACAAGTGCATTTAGAGTTGATGTGAGGATAGGGCAGGAGAAATGTAAACTCTAAGATAAGTTTTGAATGTGCACTGATTATGAATTGAGATGATATGTGTATTTCATAGATAAACAATGCCCTTTCTTTACAAAATGAATTCTCTCATGAACCATGTTGTGAAGGGTGGTAGCCTCTTGAAATGTCTTCATTGTTTTGGTTTTCAAGGAATTTTCCTTCTCTTTTTTGGTGAGATTGATGAGTATTTTTTGGGTTGCCATAGGCAAGTGGTTATTGATGTTTAACTTTGTGAGAAGTGGCATGTTTTTCTACTGATAAGAATTGCATTACTTGAGGACAAGCAATGACTAAAGTTTGGGGGTTTGATGAGTTGGTAATTTACCAACTCATTAGGCTCTTAAACCTAAACTTTTGCTCAGTTTTTGAGTTGTTTATGTGAATTTTATGCCCTTTTTGCTTTTATTGTGTGTAGATGGCTAATGTGAAGAAAAAAGTAAGAAATGGAGCAAAAATAAGGAAATGGGATGAAATTCGGTGTTCCACCGAAGAAGACCAGCGAAATATCGGTCAAAAGCTGATTCCCACTGCCTCTGGGTAACAAGCCACTGACAAAATTCAAGTTTCCAATGGAGACCTGCCGGTTCAGCCACCGAAAGGACACCTGACTTGTTGGATTGAATAACAAAGCATCGGCGGTGCAAGGATGGAGATCGACGAAATGCCGAATGAATAGCTGATGGCTACTGAAATGAATTGAAGTAGCCCGACGAACCACCAGTAGTCCCGCCGATTCCAAAATGCTGCTCAGGGAAAAAATTGTCCAGCAGGGAAAAAGAGAGAGAAGATGCCCTATTTTCTTGGATATATAAATTCTAGAGAAAGTAATATGTATTGAGGATATCATAGCAGATGATATCATATCATCTTTTTCCTTTTCTAGCATTAGAACATTCCCTTGGCAGAGAAGACTACTTGTGAACTTGATTTTACTACTCTTGTTATTGAATTCAATGATTTTATTGTTAAATGTGCTTTTCAATTTCTTAATCATGAGTAGCTAAATCATTAACTAGAGGTGTGTGATGATGAATGCTTAATTAGAGCGGATATTGCTAGAGTCATCTCAATATTATTTAAATAAGTGTAATCAGTTAGATTCTCTTCGATCTATATCCTTGTAATCTGTTAGATTCTCTTCAATCTATAATGGAAGATTCATTGATTATGATGTGGGTCTAATTGTTCTTACTTTTCATTGTGGTTATGGATGAGAGATTGTGAAATTGGACTAGAAATAGTCAAAATTACATTCTCACTACTAATTAGTAGCTAATACCTAGAAATTAGTGCAGCTACTAATTCAAATCTGATTGGGTTGAGCTGATGGTGGCTAGAGGCTTGATAAAACTCTAG
>JACEIK010008772.1:16011-59271 GCA_018107945.1 Datura stramonium
TGTGGAGACTTTCTATATCATCAGAAAGCATCAAACATGATGACAATTTTTATTTCTATAACTATTTCACAATTACGATGAAATTTATGAAAATTGACCCACCACTTCTTATTCTGGACAAAGGAATTCTGTCTGATTCACTAATTCGGGGGAATAAGAGAGTGTATGTTTTCTGAGACAAGCGAATCACGTAGAAATTTGAAAGATGGCTTCACAGCTGAGACTCATTCGGGAGAGTATAGGATCCACTAATTGGAAAAAAGTTTCGAAGTTGGGGAACTAGCGTGTTACGCCCCAAATCTGATCCTGGCGCAACAGGCATTCGATGCTACGGAATTACATCAAAAGCAGCTTATGGATATGATAGTTCACATAGTGTCCTGTCATTATTACTTAATCCAATTAAACATATATAAATTAAATAATTAATTAACTGAATAAAAGAATAATATAATAAGGCCCAATAAGACAAGCAATGGCTCAAGTAGTACCCACGACAAAATATATATCTACGAAAGAATGACAATATGATCATCAATGCCGATTGACCCAGCCTTGACCTCCTCTAAAGTTTTCTACCTCATAATCCAAGTATCATGGATCACTGCAGCTTGTGTTGATCCTTGAGAGAGGCAACTTTGACCTTCTTGTCTTTCGGGCAATGCACTAACATCCTATTCCGTTCATAAAGTACGAACATCTTTCCGGTGGTTTTGATGCTGAAAGCCTACTCCTACTTAACTCTCCTCTTCTGATACTCAACATTTTTCTCTAGTTTTGAGACCATGGCATCCCACGAAGTTAAAGTCTTATCGTGCACTCGTAGATCTTCTGCAAGTTTGGACTCTCCCCAGGTAGCAGCCTTAAGTGCCTCCAAATGCATAGCCCTCTCACTCTTAAACTCGGTTACTTCTAAACTTAAACTGTTAGCCTCTTAGTTATAGACATCTCTCTCTTAAACTTGAACAAACTTCATCTTCAAGGCCTCAGCTTTGGAAAGCCCAAGTTCTAGGGCTTCCGTTCGGCGTACTTGGTCAAAGGCTTCAATTTCAGCAAACTTGGCTTTCCATTCAACCATTTTCTGCCTCAACTTTTCGTGCTCAACGATCAGGTCAATTTTCTCCTTAAGCATCCATCGGAGCCCTTTGGAGATTAACACATTTCCCTTAAAACGAGGATTAACCCATTTAGTTCGAGATATTACAAATGAAGGAAGTTTGAAGTATGCTCGAATAATGTCTTTACCTTGGCATAAGCTTGGGCCGCTTTGTTGAATAAGCATGCTAGAGAGACGTTATCCATCTTCTCCTGGTCTTTGATCGTAACCAGAGGTTGGAGGTAATTGGCAACAACTGGAGGGAGAGCATATGCATCTCCTCAAAAATAGAAATAGAAATTGTGCACTTTTTTTGGATTCTACATCAGAGCCAACAAGACGTATATTAACCTGGATGTGGGGATGGAAGTCTTAGAAGACTACCCAGGTTTTTTCCTTGATGCCAAGGCCCGGGTAGCCTCCAAAATGAAAGGAAGAATTTCTTGGGGAGAGCCCGATGAGGAAGGTCAACCTTGGTCTTTCTCATTCAGAGAACAACAATGACTGGGTCAAAAGGTAACGGGATACCGGAATGATCATCTCCACCTGATTGGCTTCCCCAGCCAGTCATTGGCCTCTTCCAGAACCTGAGGTTGTGTAGCCGGAGACTTCTGCTCAAGTGTAAGGGAATCATCGACGGTCTCTTCATTATCGAGTCCAACGACACTAAGGTAATTTTTCCTGCCCCTAAAGTAGAAACTAGTGACAGCTTGCCCTTATCAGAGGACAAGGCATGGTATAGGTTTTCTTCTTTTTATAAGGAGGAACAGCGGGAGATAAAGTGTGCTCTTAGGCTACAACTTCCGGAGTTGCGCCCCTCTTAAGGACTTGTTGCATGTGCCTAGATATCCTCCAGAGAAATGAAAAACTCCACTAGTTCGCACCTCGAACGAACCCTTCAAAAATCATGCGACAACAAATGGCTTGGTCAAATCGGGACACCTGGTATGGATAAAAAAAATGATAAAGCCAGATAGTTATCGTGGTTTTTTTCTTTCCACCCTTTGGTTTCGGATATGTACTTGCACATCCTCTCGTTTGAGTCCAAGATATGCAAGATACTCTGAACTCATTCCGTAATAGGGGTATCCTAAGAAGGTGTGCAAGCGAGAGGTGAACAATAAACTTGTGACCAAATTTAGTCGTTGGAACGGAAAAGATAAAAGAAGGACATCTTCAAAAGGGAACACGTGGGTAGAAAAAACTTATGAGCAACGTTTCATGATTCAGGGATCAGAATACCTAGAATTAAATCCTTTGTTGCGAACGCCACAAATCTCTCTATTCAGTCCCGATTGTAATCATAATTGAGACTAGATAAAATGGATTTCTTTCCTTGATAAGTTAAGTTTAGGATCCAGCTCAAAAGAAAATAGGAGGGTAGAGGAGCATGAGATGATCGAGGGTGAAGAGTTGGTCAGTTCCATCTGCCAAGTATCGAAGGCAGGCCACGACCCTCTAGATGGAAGGACCAACTTGGGCCATTCAAATTCGTTAAGTCTGGCAAATTTGTAAATAACTGAGTTAATGGTCGGAGAGTGGAATCTGGGGGTAAACGGATAAGTATATACAAAAGAGTGACCCTACCTGTGAAAGTTTATATTCTCAATCGCTCTAGCGGTGTAGATGCAGATTTTTCTTCGGGCCACCTACAATCAGTCCACACAATGGGAATATGAACCTCGATAATTGATGAGATGTACTCACTAGCAAGTTTGCCGCATCACTAATCTGGCTAGTAGAGGTGGCCGAACCTTGAAATCAATTTGAAAGTTTTAATATTTTGGAACTATCATGTCTACCAAAGGTTTGAGAGAAAGAACCTCAAGGTCGTTACCCTTCTTTGTCCCACCTCTGATCAATAAAGATAAACTGGGTCGATAGATATTCTTAAAAGAAGACATATCTAAAAGTTAGAGAAAAGATTTAAAGAGATGAGGATTTGAGGATATAAAGCACAAAAGGAAAAGTTCGAAGAAGTGAAGTTGGAAAGTAAAAGAGTGACACGGCAAGCTAGTATTTATCGGAGAGAAGATAATCATGACCTCGATTGACGCAACATATATGGACTACGGACAAAGCGACATGTGGCATGATGCATTTAATATGATGAGAAGACGTCTTTTCAACTGACAGAGAACGTTGCAACTACTTCTCCCACCCAAAAAACTTTAAATATTTTTCTTGCCTAGAGGAGACTTCAAAGACTTTTCTACTTCTCGGTTATAGCTGGATGTATTATTTGAAAATCGAGGGGACTATCTATATGGGGTAAATTGCATCAAATATATGGTTGAATAAGGTAATGTCACATGGATTCAAAGTAATATTGATAAGGAGAGACCGAGTCGAAAATCCAAAGAGAAGGCAATCTAGCTCCAGTAGCTATGCCCAAGGACATCACCCGAAGCCGGATGCACTTGCTACGAGAATGAGTCAAAGGAATTGTTAAATGAAATATAGACTCATAACCTAGAACCAGACTCATGGCCCAAAGTTGGGGTAAAGAAAGCGTCAGGTATGTATATATTAACAAATTCGTACGAGGATCTTGACGATCACAGCAGGGAAGTAGCTAACACATGCAACGTAATATTTGGATAGAATGATTTCATTGAATGATGTACTATTAGGAACAAGTGGAGTCATTTACTTGATCAGTGTACAATAGCTAATATTTATAAATAGTGACATTATTCACTTGTAAAAGAGGAGCATTTTTATAATACACAGGGCTACATTCTTCGTTCTTTGCTAATCTCTCAATCTCTCTCTTCTGTTATTAATTTTATTCTCGTTACCATTGAGAGAAAGCTTGTCAAGAAAGCACATTCCGAAGACACAGAATCCAGAAGCTATGATTTGGTTATCGACATCCTAATCAGACCAACAGCTTTGAACCTTACTATTTTGGTCATTTTTATTATTTATATCTCAGTCATACTAACAATCATCTTATTTAATATTGATTTTGTGAGTTAAATCATATCACGTGTCGACCTCATTACAAATTTAATTGTACCGATTTATTGGTAAACACATATGTTATTGAAGTTCAGTCATTTTTATCTTGACTTCAGCCATTTTATGCTCGAATTGCAGCCATATGTGGATGAAACTCAGTCATTTTGGTCTAACTTCAGCCATTTTGTGCTCAATATGCAGTCAGGCAAAAAGATTGTACTTCAGTCATATATGATTGAAGTCTAGGCAAAAATGACTGAAGTTCAACCATTTCTACATTAACTTCAAGCACAAATACATGAACTTCACTCGTATATAACTTTAAATATTGTTTGAAGTTTGATTTTATCAAGTCTAACTTCAGACACCACATGTTTCAAGTGAAAATATGTGCAAATTTTTTTTTATAAATGAGTACAAATTAAATGACGATGTTAAAACAGGTTGCCCAACGAAATTTTACCTTTTTTCTTTAGTTAGAGCTCAAGTTCTATTATTCGACATTTTTGTAGTTACAGTCCAAGACAACTTTGATCACCCCAATAACTTGTTAGGAAACAAAGTTTAGCCCTTTAAATTCAAGTCAAAATCCTTCATCATTTTTGTCTCTCTCAAATCCCACTTCAAACACTGAGAAAGCTGCATATAAGGAGAGAGGTCCATGTCAGGCACATCTTCTTCAAAACCTCTACTTTTGTCTACATATAGCATGATCATTGAAAGCATTTCTTATTCTCAAGAAAAATTAACAATCTACATTCGTTTAAGGACTAATTCCAAAAGAAAGGAATTCACCATATAAAAACCAAGAGGAGAGGCATATAATTGCTAACAAATATGGCTTCATTTTCCTCTTTTGTTATCTTGCTACTAAGTGTTACCTCTTTGTTCAACAACTTAACAGCCAAACATGGTCACAAAACTACCCTGGTATAACTCTCATCGTGGCCATTCTTCCTCCGTTAAGGCTATAGAAAATCCAAGGATCCATCAAGCCTACATTGCAATGCAAGCTTGGAAGCGCGTAATTTACTCTGATCCTAACAACTTGACTGCTAACTGGATTGGTCCTGCAGTCTGCAATTACACAGGAGTGTACTGCTCAAAACTCCCTAATGACACAAACATCCAAACTGTTGCTGGCATTGATCTGAACCTTGGTGATATAGCCGGTTTCTTGCCTGATGAGCGTGGCCTTCTCAATGACTTAGTGTTGCTTCACCTCAATAGCAATCTCTTTTGTGGAATCCTCCCTCTCACTTTTATCCTATTTAACTCTCTTATATGAGCTTGATCTTAGTAACAACAGATTTGTAGGTCCTTTCCCTTCTGTTGTTCTGTCTCTTCCTTCGTTAAAGTATCTTGATATTAGTTTCAACGAATTTGAAGGGCCATTGCCTTCTCAACTCTTTGTCAAGAATCTTGACGCCATTTTCGTTAACAACAATCGTTTGACATCAATGATCCCACCAAATTTAGGCTCAAGCTCAGCTCTGCGATTGTTTTCGCCAATAATTTCTTTGGAGGAACTCTGCCAAGCATAACCAACTCTGCAAACACTTTAGAAGAATTGCCCTTAATCAATACTAGTTTAAAAGGGTGTTTGCCTCATGAAGTGGGATTCTTGTACATGTTAAGAGTCCTGGATGTGAGCAATAGCAAGTTAGTAGGGCTAGCTCACTTGGAGATGCTGAATTTGAAACATAACATGATGAGTGGAATTGTGCCAGAAGGAATATGTGTTTTGCCTAATCTATCAAACTTCACATTCTCTTATAACTATTTCTGTGAGGAGCAAGGCATTTGCAGCAACTTGACATCAAAGGGCATTGTGTCCGATGATCGTCGGACATAATCAGAGTTGGGGACTAGTTCACTTAGTGAGCTCCTTGTCTTCCACGATTGAGGTGGAAGGCTCACGTAGCATTCCCTTCCCCATTTCTCCTCCCGTCCCCCAGTTTAGTTTTTTAAAAAAAGGTCCTACATAATCCATTGTTCCATAACCTGGGGGCATCTCCAATGGAGTCAATCTTTGTTGCCTGAGAGGTCACAATTTCCTCGAGCAAAGACACTAAAGCATTGAGCAGGTAAGTTAAAAAATCCAATCAACAATATAAATTTTGTGGTGAACAAACATCTACGAGCTCATCAACTGGAAGAAGTGAGAGTTCAAACAAAAAGAACAACAATGATTAATTTCAATTTGTTTGGAGTGCTTCAGATATTGAAAAACAAAATGGGGAATCTCTATTTCTTCTCTGACATATTTCTGTTTTTCATGTTACTTGATATGAAAGGAATTGCTTGGTATATGTCAACTTAATCTAATAATGTCGAATTCTTTTACACTGCCAATGACAGAGCATAAACTAGCAGAAATAGTCCCATTCTAGCTTCTCCTCTTAATCTCTTTACATTAGCTAACACTTCCACTTAAAACAAAAATTACATCTAGAAGCACTTTTGGTGTGTTCGGTATGAAGGAAAATATTTTCTAGAAAAATAAGTGAATTTCTTACTTATTTTCCTGCGTTCTAAAAGTATTTGTATATAATTTAGACAAATATTATGGGAGGTAGAGGAGGCGGTGGGGATGGAAGCTAGGGGAATAGGACGAAGATGAGCTATGTTGGAAGGTGAGGATACAATCAACATGAAATGTCAATTGTGAAACTTGTTTTTCTTCCTTCCATAAAGGAAGTCATTTTCTTCATTTTAAGGAACTTATTTTCTTATAGGAAATATTTATCAAAAATTTTAATCAACCGAACATAGAAAAGTTGAAAAACATTTTCCTTGGCAACACACCCTTAGTGGCAAACAAGTAAATCAAAACCAAAAGTTGGATAGAATTGTTTGATCTTAAGAATGAACTTCTATAATTTTGCAAGTGAGGGGGTATTTCCTGGTTTCGTCCGGTCATTAATAACTTGATCCCTGAAAATACAAAAGTAGATATCCTGATGCACAAAGTATCCCGCTTTAGCTAGCAGGGTCCCGGAAATGGCTGCACCCCAAAAGGTGTGATGCAGACAGTCTAACCTAATGAAAACCAGACATATCTGCTATGTACCTGTAATTTACCTCTTGAAGATGGTCCCGGATCTTTTAAGGATCCGCAGCCAAAGATACCAACTTACAGTCTTGAATTTCCAACTTGGAAATAACTACATTTTTCCAACAAAGTTTGCTCTAAACAGAAGTAAATGTATTTCTCAAAGAAATCTGATTGTGGTGTAATACAAGTAAAAGAATTAGACAGTTAATCACTTGAACAAGATATTATATTAGTAATGTACATTACAGGGCATCTGCACAGCAGTCTGGTGAATCTGTGTTAACTTCTTAATACAGAAAATTTGTTATGTATTCTCTGAGTCTCCAACCTGAAAGAGTACGAAGCTTCGTCAAACATTTTTCCTTCTGGATCAAAGGAAAAAAAGGATCTTCAGACATCTATTTTACAAGAAAAATAATCATGACGTAGTCTTTACTCGGACAACAGCAAGCTACAGGCAGACATTTTAAACAATAGCATTGTTAAAAAGTAAAGTCACAATGAACTACAGCTGAATTTGATTAGGCTGATAGTGCCCACTGGAGCTTGCAATACAAACATTCAGTCATTATCTGTTGCTCAAATATAACATCAAGCAAATCCATTTACCTTTTTAAACAGGTCGGGTAATGTCAGTTGCTCTATATCAATATGAATTCAAGAAATAACATTTATTCAAGCTGGTGGAAGAGGACGCCGGCATGTTGGACACTCCATCTTTATGTCCATCCATCTTTGCAAACAACCGGAGTGAAAGAAATGATCACAAGGTGTCACCTGAACATCATTAGGCCAATTACTAACTGTGCATGTTTTTGGAGTTAAAATCACATTCTAATTGGAACACAATTAAGCTAGAGAAATTTTCTTTTGTGACCATATATAGTACCATGCAATTATTTGAGCGTTGAGCATGATCAATAGCAGTCATGCAAATAACACAGTCAGTGGCATGATTTGTGCCCTGATCAAACCTTCTATAATAGTTATACTTCTCGGGTAAAATCTGCAACACCACAATAAAGCTTCCATAAGATAAATGGCAGCACTAAATATTTTCAGTTTTTTCTGCTTTCGACAAATAATCCTTTCGAGAGTTTCAACTGAAAGGACAGTATCAAACCTGACGTGGAATGAACCACCGAGATCCAAGATAGTGTTGCAACAGAAGAATTGATGCCTGCAGCGCAATAAAAACTCCCAAGCAGATGCACCAATTCTTGTCAGGTTCTATACGCATGAAATTGTGAGGACAGCCAAAGACATATAATGGAATTGCCAAACGAGTTATAGTCATTCCCAAGATGTAATGAGGGTGCAACGGTTTTCTCGAGTCACGAATGACATTAGTTACAATTTGAGGTATCCAGAATGAATGTAAAAGCAGAAGAATAGGGCGCAGAAACTTGTGAAACTCATACATGAACAATATACCGCCTAAAAGGATCCCATCTGCAAAAGATTCAGAAAAAGAAGTTAAACGTGAGCATATTGTTTATGACTAATTGCAAATGCAACTGAAGCGGCCAACTTTGAAAGGAGAAAGACATTGGATTGGCCTGGTGGAAATGCTTCAACGTTACTTTAGAAAATCTTTCTCTTGTACAGAGCCAAAGAACTTTCGCTCATTATGATAACTTATGTTAGAATGGCATAACGGCATAATGCTCCTGCTATAATAGTATAATTTGGATT
Organism: Datura stramonium; assembly: GCA_018107945.1. Taxonomy (NCBI): domain Eukaryota; kingdom Viridiplantae; phylum Streptophyta; class Magnoliopsida; order Solanales; family Solanaceae; genus Datura; species Datura stramonium. Next base: position 24,825 of record JACEIK010008772.1, read on the forward strand.
TTGGATTTTCTTTTCTTTTTCTATATGATTTGGTAAGTAGATACCAATTGCATTTGCTTTAGAGCCCTAAAAGCAAAGCTCACTCTATGTTGAACACTGCCATTTTTCCTTTGCTGCTGTCTTTTCTGCAATTCAGACCCTGAAGCCAGTATCTCAGGACCATTCTATTACATAAAAAGTTACCAAACTATGTAGCCCAGTTATATTTTGAATAAATAATTACACATACTGAAATTAGAGCCTCCAGATACCTCACACAAAAAATTGGGGAAAACAGATAGAAAGAAAGTGATTAATTCATTAGCCTGTCCACAAGAAAAATTGGACAAAGAAAGACGTGGAAACAGTGAAACTCAGATACATTATATTAGCATCTACTTACCCTTTCAATAGCAGCCTGCATATTGATAATATAGCCATGTGTATTAAATGAATCTTGAATTGCTGATTCTGTTAAACTGTTTCGATACAAGTGTACCTCAAATAAAAGATACTTACAGAAACGGCTGTAAAGTACTGACAATTCGCGCCTCATTGCTTCCCAACCCTCTCCGCTATTCAAGGGCCTATTTGCCTTCCATATAGCAATTAGATATCTCATCTCAAATATCGAGAAGACAACAAACTTGAAGAACGCAGCAGTTGCAAAAGCATTGAAAAGGGATTCTGCAAAAGAATGAAAGAAAGGGAAGGACGAACAGTGCCATAAGAAAGCAGTGACCAGCTTTTACTTTGAACACTTGATTAACCAAGAGCAGAAATGACTAGAAGTATGGAGACTTCTCTGGACAAAAAAATTACATAAAGGTAATACTTGAGACCCAACGTAGGACTTCATTGAAAATATCCAACATCTTAAGTTTGCTATCAGAAAAGAGTGTACATGCCAAGAATGTAAAACTCTTTTGAAGAACTGTCGACATAAACTTCTAATAGTGCTTCTTCCAAAGTGACAAAAAAGCAAGAAGAATATGACATAGGAATTACTTGTTAACATGAGTTACATGACCCTAACCAGAGGCGAATTTATGCGTAAATATTGAGTCACGTGAACCCGCGATTATCCAACTAAACTTGATATGTTATGTGTATAATTCTTAAAATATAACCATAATTATCGGAATGCACCCATTGTCAAAAAAGATTGGGTGGTGCACTGGTTTAAGTTCTAGTCCTAAACCTTAAGGTTGAGGGTTCAAACCCCACTTGCTCCTCTTTTTTGCATTTTGGTGCACCCATCTACTCTGATCCTAACAATGCCCATGTATAAAGCGAGATGCTACCTCAGTGTTGCATATGAAATCAAACTAGAACCTGATCACAAGGTATGGTTAGCTTGCAGAGAACTCTGCAAATGTATTTGTACTTATCAAACTTACCAACAAGTATCCCTGCAGTCAGATGCAAAAGACAAAGATAAGCATCCATGATAGCCTGTTGTCCAATCATCAGAATTGAAACTTTGGCAGCTCCCTAGAAAAAGAATATCACATGTCATTCTATGCTTTATATCACACACGCACACACACACACACACACACACACACACAGAGATACTCTTACTGATTGCGTGTTGCTATGTTCCATTTGTCGAATCAGAAGGAGCACTTGCAGAAAAGATATCTGGTGGATCAGGACGTTAAAGAATCCAGACAAGTGATATCTGTTACAAAAATAATATGCATAAAAATGAGAAGTGTTTGTAGGATACAAATGTGACCATCAATGTGTAGTTCACCGCTTTGTTGTAGTAAACCTCTATATTGACAGAAGTAGCATTCAATAGCATTGGTGAGAAACAGTCTCCGTCAGCATCCACTGAAGGGCTCTCCATCAATCCTTCTAGGTGATAATGATCGCGAGCTCCATCTGAGAAAGGAAAATAAATTAATTGCTCCTGATATTTTGCACAAGCTTATGGATAAGTTGAATACTGAATCGATATAAGCATTAAAATGGAATAAAGAAAACGTGAAGAAGTCCCATATCAGTGGTGAAGGGAAGGGCGATCTCTTTATATGATGTGGGCAATCCCCACTTCTCTTGAGCTAGCTTTTGGAGTTGAGTTAAGCCTAAAGTCTATTTCTTAACATGGTATCAAAGCAAAACCCGTCCCAAGTCTTGTTTTCCGATGTTAGGTCCCCAAATTAAATTGGTCATGCTCTAGATGTCCAACGGGAGGAGGGGAGGTAGAGAAGTCCCACACTGGTGGTGAAAGGTATAGGTGATCTATTTTTATGGCATGGACAGTCCTCACCTCTTGAGCTAGCTTTCAGTGTTAAGTTAGATCCAGGATCGATTTCTTAATAGAAAAGAAAAAGAAAACCTCTCTCTCTCTCTGTTTTGGAAACTGCATCATGGTATATGTATAGATTGTAAAAATTTGATGAGCATGTAGAAAAGCATATGAAGATCCTGAACAAATACAAAAGAAGTAGCTTAGGTAACATATGCATTTTGGATTTTATTTTTTTTATAACCGTGGTGTCCGGGCCACCTTGCGCGCACCTCGACTAATTCCACGAGATACCTGCCGCCTCCCACCAGCAACAGGTACCAGGTAACCCTGGCCACCAAGGCTAGGGCAGATGGGAAGAAATCACCTAGTGTTTTTTGTCTTTGTTGAGCTTTGAACTTGAGACCCTCATGGGTCTCACTCACTTCATTGACTACTAGGCCACACCCTTGGGTGTCATTTAATGCAGGGTGATCTTGTCAAATTAACTTTAGAACATTAATAGGCATCAAAAGCTAAAATACCCAAGACATGAAAGAGTAATGACAAAAATCCTTTCTTGATGATTAAGATTAACCTTATTAAAAAAAAAATCCGTTCTCAAGATTATTGGAGTAAAAAAAAATATAAAACAGAGTTCATGAATGGAAGCCAAATGATCCATGATGCATGTGTCATATCAAAGGTGAAAGGTAAATAAGAAACGCCAAGTACCATTTGAGGAGGATGATACACGAGCAATTTGTGCAGCAATTTCAATATTACAATTTTTCTCCATCTCATAAAACGGTGCTGCAGAAACAAAAAGATACATAAGTTAGCTAGGAGCTAAAACATTAAACTGGATCAACGTTGAAAAAATAATTATTACAGTGTTTCTTTTTCCAAATCTTATCTCGAGAAGACTTCTGGAATATCTGGGATGAGAAAACTCCAAGCTGTCAACAAAGATAAAGCAAGTCATTTTTCAATGACAGAAATCTTCATAAAGTCTTAAACTCAAATTATTTTCACATGAAAGGGATGTACGTCTAAAGTATCGAATAACTATAACGGAACACAACATATTCCTGATAAAGTGCCTCCTTTTTGTCTTTTCCAAATAATTTGAATTTGACTACCATGGAATATGAGATATCTGATGGCAATTAGCTGCCATTTTGGAAGAATAAAGATTAAGAGCAGTCCTCATTGCTATTTTGATTACAAAGAAGCCAAACCAGACTACATAGGCATATGTTCTTTTACAAGGTAAAACGGAGATAAAAGAAAAAAGAAGGTATATGTAATGTGAATCGACTTATTGAGATTTGAGACCATTGACCAGCTTATCCAGATATATTGGTCAGTTTTTTTCGAACATGTGAATGCCCTTATCCATGGAAAGAATGGAACATCCAAAAAACCTTTTTTGGAAAACTAAAAAAGGAAGGAAAAAGGTAAGCATAAGGGGAAAGGAAGCCCATCAGAGGGAGTAATATAGTATTCATAATTCCCCCTCATTATCTCCACTTTGAAAAAGAATTCTTTATGCCTATCCAGTATCCAAACATTGCTAAAGTTTCAAATGTTAATAAAAAGATATACCCTGCAAATTACTTAAAGAAAGAAAAATACAGTAGACAAAAGGAGCTCTAAAGTAGTAGAAGAGAGAAGTTTTGAAATTTGTTATGCCATTACAGAAATATCATATAAGTCAAAAGCATGCCAAATTCTCAATGGTATTCTGGCATTATGTTCTTCAAATAAATATGTAACACTGCTGAATAAATTTTAAAGCATGTCAACTGATTCTAGCAGCAGCAAAACTCATTATAACAGATGATCATAAGGAGTCATGTCAAAGCTATAGTCAGTAATCCATGCTGAGGACAAATGACATATTGTTGTAATTAATACCAAGTGATATGGATTTGATAACAGATAATCGTCTTCCTGGCCAAACTCACCATCTTTGCCACTGCAAATCAGAAGCATGATTGTGAGTTGACGAAGCACATTAAAATAGCATCTGCAGGCATGTTAAGTGATGTGTGAACCAATATCTAAAATTTACACTCTATGTTCTGAAGCACACAAGATTTAGAAACTTTAATGACGATTTCCATAAACAAAACTTTTAATTGGAATCCTTAAGCATGAGATAAGGTCTCTAGCAACTAAAAGTAAGAAACAATTGTAAATTTCAGGCATGAATTACTTAAGAGTGCTTAAAAGCTCATAAAAGACACCCATCCTAACCATCCATTGTCTTATATATCATATTACAGTTCTTCGCATGGACTCTGTAAATACAATTTCTTATTGGAATCATTCAGCAGGATAAAAGGACTGTAGCATCTTCTTAGGAATGAAGCACTTCAAAGATAGAAAACAATTGTTATACACTTTCAGCGTGAATTAATTAATTACTTTTAGCATATTTTTATACCAATTTCTTCCATGGTGCACAAGATAGATGGTGTTAGAAATTTCCTTTCAGCTTAGGTACCCAAATAAGAACTAGTACCTGTAAGCTACCATTCGAAGTTGTCTGAATGGCCATATATACACACCTTCTACCCTGATTTGTGCACCACCAACTCCATGTTCATTGTCAAAAACATCATGGAAAATTATTGCACCCTGTTGTTTGGGAAATGAGATTAAATGAAGACTAAACCATAGAAATGTGCAATTTCTGCATTAGAAGTATCATCATCTAAGAAAGATGAAATGCCTAATAAACATTACTATTAATAGTTAATCTGCAATACAGTAAGTTTATTGGACGTCAATTATTAAGAATCGTGTGTTTCACCACTTTCAGCAGTCAACACTGATCAAGGATGGCAATACATTACAACAAAGAAGCAAGCTAGAATCAGTAAGCACACCAGACTGCTCCTTGTAAGTTGTTGAGCTTACGATATTGATAATTCCATGGTTTGTAATCTTGCAAGCGCTTCTTGGATAAGTTAAAATGGGTCAAGCAATTAGCAAGATGAAGTTTGCACCATTACCTAACAGCATGTTTAAGGGTATACAGAAATACAGGGACATTTATGCAGATGACTGAAAATCTCAATCACACCACCACCACCACAGCTATAAATTAATAGTAGCAGTAGACAAATGTTCCATAATACAGCTGGAATAAACTACCAAAGAGGAATTTTTGGGTAAATGACAGAGGCGGTGAGCAAACTGGGGTCTAAGACTTCTCCGGGTAATTAGTAGCTCAGTCCTTGTCATATGACAGTGTTTGAAAGGATGGCGAGTATAAGAGTTTAAGTTCACCTGCATATTATATTAGTAGTAGTTGAACAAACATTAAAGTAATTTTTAATTATTTGATAGAGAACATCGCATCAAAATTCGATAATTTGAAAAGTTAAATGAATTGAATTCTTGAAAATTGTAAGAGTCATATAAATCAATATTACTGATGGGTTGTGTCAAGTCTCCAAAATAGAAAGAGTGACATATAATTGGGATGGAGTAGTTATTTGCAAAACAGAGTTGGCAATCTGGCACTCAGTATTGCAATAAAGCTTGATCTTGACTTTTACTCTAGATAAAAATTGATAACTTTCTAATTGCATAAATTTCTAATTTCCTTTATGCCTGGAGCTATGACATCATTGATTAGCTCCTTTACGAGGAACATGCAATTTCACATTTACCATATGATTATGGATAATATTTTCATTTTGACAATAGATTTTTTTAATAAAGCAATAAGATCATTTTAGTGAAGGACAAAAATTGCCTGTATACAAGACGTATACCAGAAATAGAAAACCTTAGAAGATCAATTACGTATTAATTCGATTGACTGTCTGAGGTGATCGACAAAAAGATTTGTCTAAGCCACTTCTTTTCTAAAAAAATATGATTTTCTACATACAGTCAATTGCAGGTTTTGCTTGGAAACACCATGCTTTATTAGACGAGTAAGTAAAGTGCAGTAAAACAAGCATAGCAATGCAGCAAGTCCAGGTATGACATATGACGCTCTCTTGAGATAGAAAGGGAAGTAAACAACCCAAGTCATCAACTTAAATTCAGTAAACCTATTGGGATACAATGATATAAGACAATTGTATAATAGGTTAGAGACAAGTACTTGTGTGGAGAACAGGGATTTAACATAGCATTTCATAAAGAAAATTCACTTATTTAATGATGACAGGACTACCTGAACATAATGTACACCAGTTATTTTTGTTGGATTACTTATCAATTCAAGGACTGAGTTTCCATTGGACTTCCTAAAATCAGGAAACCTGGAAGAGTTATTTGTTGAATCTAGGAACCTCCAAGACCCTGCAGCTCAAATATCAAGGTGAGTGTATTATTAGATTCAAGACCGAAGCAGCAACTGAGTTTAGTAATTGAAGTGATCATGAAGTTTCAGTCATGTTGTGTTTGATGAGTTCTACTCAATCACTTAAAAATTGCACATTAGCTCTTAGACCAGTCAGCTTAATAAAACAAATAAGGTGTTATCACCACATCACATACAAATGAAGGAAGAACAATAGGAAAGCTTTTCTTTTTAATGGTAGAAGTAGAACAACACGAAAGTGTTCTTCCACACATGTATAATATGAGCAATGCACTAAAACATCATACTGTACAAACCTCTGTAAGTTCCTGTTATATTCCAAGCAGAAAAAGGCCCCAATTCATTCTCATCCTTTCTTACAAGAAGCCACTGCAACAAACAATAAGGGTATAATTAAAGGTTAGGCATGAACAGCAGGGGAAAACAAATAAAATTACTTATTCACTGCTGGCAATGATACTATCTTCATGTCCCCTGTTCAAATACAGGAAAGGTAATGCCCTTTCCAGAATTCCACGCTCCTAATGAGCTCCACGAAGTTATAACTAAGGGTAGTAACCATGATGTTAATCACCAACGAATATAGCTAGTGTCAAATTTGATTTGATACCATTTCCTAGTAAACTTTTGATTACAGTCTTGACGTGTTAGAATAATTTCATATCTCATTCACTGAATTATCCAGCGAATAATTTCATATCTCATTGACTGAACTTAGTGTCAAATTTGATTTGCGTCACGACCCGAACGGAGGCCTAGATCGTAGACACGGGACAAGGGACCCCGAGAGACCCCAAGTCGACCCATGGCATAAGCGTACAACTAACTCATTCCATAAACTGAAGAAAGCATAATTATAAACTCAGCGGAAGTCTCATACAATGGCACGTCAAAATAATATCCAAAGCTGTACATACATAAGTCTGAAAGCCTCTAGTCTAGATGAGTTGATGGGACAAGACTTCAACTAACTCCACAAAATATGAAACTAAAATACGACATGAAACTGAAAGTCTAGTCCTCGAAAGATGAGGACTCACCACTCACGCAGGTGCTAACTCTGAAAGCAACTACGAATGGGGCTGAACCTGAGAACTGGATCCTACATCATGAGACGATGCAGCATAGAAGGTATGCGGTCAGTACGTGGAATGTACCGAGTATGCAAGGTAAGTAAAACCGCTTAGGTAAACTATATCATTTAAAACATTTCATAACATATCATAAGCTTTTAAGTGCAAGTAGAAGGCTACATGCATTCATTCTGTAATTGTACTCTTATCATAACATGACCATGCATAGCTTTACAATATCATGAGTAACTCAAATGACTCAAAGCTGAAACATACATTTATATCAAAAGCTGAACAATGAGTCAAACCTTGCATTTTGAACATGCATGCGTAAGATAATTATCATGAGTGATGAATATGCAATCTGAATGATTTAGACAGTGGGAGACTCGTCACTTAACCGACATACCACGACAGAGCTTCCGTGATCCCAACTATCACACTCAAGTGGGTAGACCGTCCATAACCTTGCTAGGGCGATAGACGATACCATGATATCGATATCAAGCTGAAGGGCCAATCGGGCCGAGGATAGCTCACAAGGGAGGTCCCAATAATATAATAGTATCAACCTACTTTGGCGCGTAATTCTGGGGCATAGGATAATCGACTCTTAACCCGCTCGGTGCTAGACTCTTCTCTCAAAACATGCAATGCTCTACATCGTATATAACGAAGCTCAACATGAAATCATGCATAACTCAACATCGTATGAAACGAAGCTCAACATTGTCTATTGACAAAGCTCATAATGAAATCATGCATAGACTAGACATCATATGGATATGAAGCTCAACATTGTCTATTGACAAAGCTCAATAATGAAACCATGCATATGAGAAGCTTTATTTTGAAACATACCACAAGCTCAATCATAGGTGGGAGCATCTACTCCAAATCATGCGGTAAGCGTAAGCTACGTATAGAAGTATTTACTCAACAGACACAAACTAGAATTTATAATAAAAATTGGAAATTTTCACTTCAAACAATGTGGTAAGCTTATGTCGGAAAAATCATCACTTTAAATCGATATGTGGGCATCACCCAAAGCTTTATCATACTTGGATTTAATCAACTCATTTTGAAAGTTTTAGAAACATGTTTTTCATTATTAAATCTCACCATCACCACACAATTGTCATAAATCACTTCTTTTATGAACTCATCATCCATGGGCGTTTTAGATTCAATTTTTTTGGAAAAACAAATTTTATAAGGAAAACAATTTAGAATCCGCCCAAGCTTCATAAATCACCAATATAAACACAATCTAATCATATTCATGCATAGAGATTGAAGAATCATGCAATTGGGTAAAACCCCTACTTGATCATAGATAGTTTATCACATTTTGATAGGAATTGGGCATTGGTGTGGAAGAAAATACCCACTCATAGCCTTACATACCTGGGGAATGGTGAATTCTAACACCCTCTAATTGCCCAGCTGAGAATCCAATTGGAAACCTTGAAATTTCACCTTGAACCTCCTCTTCAAACCTTCAAACTTGCATGCATGAGAATAATGGCTTAGGATAGGTTTTCCCCTGCTAAAGACCCACTAAAACGAGCCTTAAACGACGTAGTATAGGTCTTAGGAACTTAGGAATTACGAAAAGACCCTTACTGAATTCGCAGGAAAACATTGCCAGGTGACCCTAATGGGTGACCTGACGATGAGTCGTCAGGACGGGCAACGACTCGTTAGGTTGCTCGTCAAGTGCACTGGTTAACTGATCTGCTGGGGCTCATAACGGATGACTTAACGACTCGTCCCCTGTGACCACGACTCGTGGTCACCTCCCGTCAGGTACACTGCCTTAACATCCATGAAAATCCACTTGCTTGCTCACGACTTACCTCACGAGTCGTTGGGACGAACCACGACTCGTGGGGTCCCATCTATTAGATACTCTGGACATCCTCCTGTAAAAAGTCCAACTCCACCCCACGATTGACATGACGACTCGTGGTGGCTGACCACAAGTCGTTCCCTCACTCGTGGGGACCTAAATCCTTCATTTTCCCAAGCCTCCCCACGAGCCACCTGACGACTCGTGGGTCTCCTCACAAGTCGTCCAACGACTCGTCCTGTGCCTGCAACAAAATTTCAGAATTTTTCCTGTTTTAACTCCCGGGGCCGATCTTTGAGCTTCCGGGGTATAATAATATCTCCCCCTTGGAAACATTCGTCCTCGAATGTTAGAAACACCCAGAAAACGCAGAAACATGCAATCATCATAGGAAAATACTGATTATTAAAATCGAAAACTGACGGAATGACTACCTCCGAAAAGAACTATATAGCTGAACTGAATTCAGGCATCACATACATTTATCACAACATGATTCAAACTTGCGCACATGAACTGAACATGGAAACTGATTAGATAATTAGTGCAAAAACTGATACCTCAAACTGAAGCTGAGCCAGTAGAGAACAGGTGGGGGTATTTAGCCATCATAGCCGTTTTGGCTTCCCACGTAGCTCCCTCAACATGCTGGTTTCTCCACAACACCTTCACCGAAGCTACTTCTTTGTTCCTCAGGCTCCGAACTTGACGATCCAAGATTGCTACTGGAATTTCCTCGTAACTGAGGCTATCCTTTACACCAACACTGTCCACTGGGACCACTAAAGCTGGATCACCCAAGCACTTTTTCAAGAGCGACACATGAAACACGAGATGCACAAAAGATAACTCCGATGGCAAGTCCAACTCATACGCTACCTTACCAACTCTTCTCATAACCCGATAGGGGCCAACATAGAGGGGACTGAGTTTCCCTTTTTTCCAAACCGCATGACTCCCTTCATGGGAGATACCTTTAGAAATACCCAATCATCCACCTCAAACTCCAAATCTCTTCTCACATCGGCATACGATTTCTGATGACTCTGAGCGGTTTTTAACTGGTCCGTTATCAACTGAACCTTTACCATGGCCTCATGAACCGAATCGGGTCTTATCATAGTTGCCTCACCAACCTCAAACCATCCGATGGGCGACCTACACCTCCGCCCGTAAAGAGCCTCGAACGGTGTCATCTGGATGCTAGAGTGATAGATGTTGTTATAAGCAAACTCAATCAAGGGCAAATGATCATCCCAACTACCTTTGAAATCCATAACACATGCTCTCAACATATCCTCGAGGGTCTGAATTGTTCGTTCTGCCTAGCCGTCTGTTTGTGGATGAAAGGCTGTACTGAGCTTAACTTGAGTCCCAAGTCCCTTTTGAAAAAAAGCCAAAATTGGGAGGTAAACTGAGTTCCTCGGTCTGAAATAATAGACGAGGGCACTCCATGAAGTCGAACCAACTCCCGAATATACAATTTGGCATAATCGTCCGCTAAATCCGTGGTTTTCAACCTGTCGACCACCACCCAAATGGAATCTAGTGTCGGCGAGTACGAGGTAGGCCTGTAATGAAATCCATATTAATCTCTTCCCACTTCCAAGCGGGAATGCTGATATCCTGAAGTACGCCTCCCGACCTTTGATGCTCAACTTTCACTTGCTGACAGTTCGGGCACTTAGCTACGAATTCTGCAATATCCTTCTTCATGCCTTGCCACCAATATATTTCCCGCAAGTCATGATACATCTTGGTGGCACCCGGATGGATAGAGTACCTGGATCCATGTGCCTCATGCAATATCTGGTTCCTCAAATCATCAATATATGAAACACATAGACGACCCTGGTACCGCAGTACGCCATCTCCCCTTTGGGAGAGGACCTCCACCTTTTCACTTCGAACGACTTCCTTCAGCTTTACTAAAATTGGATCCTCATCTTGTCTAGATTTGACATCAACCACCAAGGACGATTTTGATCCGTTTTGCACAACAATGCCGCCATCGGTCGAGTCGACCAATCTAATTCCCAACCTCGCAAGTCGATAGACATCCTTCACCAATTTTTTCACGACCCGAACGGAGGCCCGGATCATAGACACGGGACAAGGGACCCCGAGAGACCCCAAGTCGACCCATGGCATAAGCGTACAACTAACTCATTCCATAAACTGAAGAAAGCATAATTATAAACTCAGCGGAAGTCTCATACAACGGCACATCAAAATAATATCCGAAGTTGTACATACATAAGTCCGAAAGCCTCTAGTCTAGATGAGTTGATGGGACAAAACCCCAACTAACTTCACAAAACATGAACTGAAATGCGATATGAAACTGAAAGTCTAGTCCTCGAAAGATGAGGACTCACTACTCACGCAGGTGCTAACTCTGAACAGCGACTACGAACGGGGCTGAACCTGAGAACCGAATCCTGCATCATGAGACGATGCATCATAGAAGGTATGTGGTCAGTACGTGAAATGTACCGAGTATGCAAGTTAAGTAAAACCGCTTAAGCAAAATAAATCATTTAAAACATTTCATAACATATCACAAGCTTTTAAGTGCAAGTAGAAGGCTACATGCATTCATTCTGAAATCGTACTCTTATCATAACATGACCATGCATAGCTTTAGAACATCATGACTGACTCGAATGACTCAAAGCTGAAACATACATTTATATCAAAAGCTGAACAATGAGTCAAACCTTGCTTTCTGAACATGCATGTGTAAGATAATTATCACGAGTGATGAATATGCAATCTGAATGATTTAGACAGTGGGAGACTCGTCACATAACCGACATACCACGATAGAGCTTACGTGGTCCCAACTATCACACTCAAGTGGGTAGAGCCGTCCATAACCTTGCCAGGCGATGGACGATACCATGATATCGATATCAAGCTGAAGGGCCAATCGGGCTGGGGATAGCTCATAAAGGAGGTCCCAATAATATAATAGTATCAACCTACATTGGCGCGTAGTTCTGGGGCATAGGATAATCGACCCTTTAACCCGCTCGGTACTAGACGCTTCTCCCAAAACATGCAATGCTCTACATCGTATATAATGAAGCTCAACATCATCTATTGACAAAGCTCAACATGAAATCATGCATAACTCAACATCGTATGAAACAAAGTTCAACATTGTCTTTTGACAAAGCTCATAATGAAATCATGCATAGACTAGACATCATATGGATATGAAGCTCAATATTGTCTATTGACAAAGCTCGATAATGAAATCATGCATATGAGAAGCTTTATTTCGAAACATACCACAAGCTCAATCATAAGTGGGAGCATCTACTCCAAATCACGTGGTAAGCTACGTATAGAAGTATTTACTCAACATACCACAAGCTAGAATTTATAATAAAAATTGAGAAATTTCACTTCAAACAATGTGGTAAGCTTATGTCGGAAAAATCATCACTTTAAATCGATATGTGGGCATCACCCAAAGCTTTATCATACTTGGATCTAATCAACACATTTTGAAAACAACAACATAGATCATGGGTAGTTTTAGAAACATGTTTTTCATCATTAAATCTCATCATCATCACACAATTGTCATAAATCACTTCTTTTATGAACTCATCATCCATGGGCGTTTTAGATTCAATTTTTTTGGAAAAACAAATTTTATAAGGAAAACAATTTAGAATCCGCCCAAGCTTCATAAATCACCAATATAAACACAATCTAATCATATTCATGCATAGAGATTGAAGAATCATGCAATTGGGTAAAACCCCTACTTGATCATAGATAGTTTATCACATTTTGATAGGAATTGGGCATTGGTGTGGAAGAAAATACCCACTCATAGCCTTACATACCTGGGGAATGGTGAATTCTAACACCCTCTAATTGCCCAGCTGAGAATCCAATTGGAAACCTTGAAATTTCACCTTGAACCTCCTCTTCAAACCTTCAAACTTGCATGCATGAGAATAATGGCTTAGGATAGGTTTTCCCCTGCTAAAAACCCACTAAAACGAGTCTTAAATGACGTAGTATAGGTCTTAGGAACTTAGGAATTATGAAAAGACCCTTACTGAATTCGTAGAAAAACACTGTCAGGTGACCCTAGCGGGTGACCTAACGACTCGTCAGGACGGGCAACGACTCGTTAGGTTGCTCGTCAAGTGCACTGGTTAACTGATCTGCAGGGGCTCATAACGGATGACTTAACGACTCGTCCCCTGTGATCACGACTCGTGGTCACCTCCCGTCAGGTACACTGCCTTAACATCCATGAAAATCCACTTGCTTGCTCACGACTTATCTCACGAGTCGTTGGGACGGACCACGACTCGTGGGGTCCCATCCGTTAGATACTCTGGACATCCTCCTGTAAAAAGTCCAACTCCACCCCCCGATTGACATGACGACTCGTGGTGGCTGACCACGAGTCGTTCCCTCACTCGTGGGGACCTAAATCCTTCATTTTCCCAGGCCTCCCCACGAGCCACCTGACGACTCGTGGGGTCTTCTCACGAGTCGTCCAACGACTCATCCTGTGCCTGCAATAAAATTTCACAATTTTTCCTGTTTCAACTCCCGGGGCTGATCTTTGAGCTTCCGGGGTATAACAATTTGATACCATTTCCTAGTAAACTTTTGATTACAGTCTTGACGTGTTAGAATAATTTCATATCTCATTTACTGAATTATCCAGCGAATAATTTCATATCTCATTGACTGAACTTATCCAGCCATTTCATCATCCCTGATTTTCTTTTTCGTGTCAAGCATTGATTGGAGTGGCAGATATCTTGGTTCTAGGCATAAACATGACATAGTCCTAAGAAAATCCTATCTTATTTCGGATTTTCTCACGATAATGAAATATAACCATAAGAGCAAGTTCCTTATTAAAATGGGGGGACAAATAAAAGCAAATTATTCCTTTGTTAGCTATATAATTTTCGTTGCCATGTCTCCTCATTGTACAATGTCCACAATATAAAGCCATCCTTGCTATTATGCATGCTAAACTAACTTACATTTAGTAAGATTCAAATAGTAGGAAGCACTAAACCTATCAGATGCAGGTTAAGCAAATAGCTTGGAATTCCTTTCACCAGCTAGCTAACACAAAATTTGCACTTCATCACTTGAGCACTTGAATGAGTAAAGTTTCAGTTTTTAATAAGCTATTCAAAATTAAAATAGCAATCTTCACCGAGAGATACTCTATTGCACTGTTCAAAATTAAAGTGTCAATCTTCATGGGGTGATACTTTACAACATTAACAATATTTTGAAGAACAACAGCAATCAATCAATCTAGACCTCAATCCTAAACTATTTAGGGCTGATACACTTTCCACTATTTGGACCCATTTCATTTCAATACTAAATAATTTGAACTTTAAAGGCAAAAAGACAAGGAAGAGCGGATACAAAATGTAACTTCAACAAAAATACTAACCTCATCTCCCCACGAACGATATCTTTCTCTGAGAGGCCTAAGGCCCATTACTGGGCAAAACCCTCCAAAAATGAACCATAAACTGAAGACAACTCTAACCAAAACTCCATAATTTCTCCTCTTCAGCCTCAAAAAGTACAATCTTTTTGCCACACCCATTTCAAGATCAATTCAAATTCTTCACCTTCAAGCGATTCTTGGACAACCCAGATGAAGAAATAAAGCCCATTACAGTTACAATTACAAAGAGGATAAATTTTAGAGAAAGAAAGAGAGATACAGAAAAAACGGGGGTTGCTTAAAGTGAAGTCAAACAACATAAACTAACAACCCCCACAACAAACATCAAGACACTAAATCAACTTCAGAGAAAATGAAAGCTCAACCCCAACAGAATCATTGGTTTGTTGATTTGGGGTTCACCAAGAATGCCTTCCCTGGTCAATTCATGAACCAGAAATTAGAAAACCCACTTGTATTTCTTTATTCAAAAACAGTTACAATCTAGACCATAATTGACATAACACACACGCAGTTAGAAAAATATAAGATGGTGGGGTGTTTTCAGTTTTGCAGAAAGTAAAACTATAAGCTAAAGATCATTAGACACTAGTCTTCTCCTAATTATGAGTGATGACCTTGAACCACAAAGCTACTGTTTTGGTAGAAGATGCCGGATTATTGGGCTGTAGAATCATCATCGATTTTCTAAAAGATCATTCTAACGGCTGGGATTGAACTGTCACCGAAGAAAGAGGATGGACTCTGTTTCCCTATCTCTTCTTCGTTACACTGGACAGGTTGACACTTGACAGGCAGGAATTGCACCAAGAAATTGTTGGGGTGTCTCCTGAGGCATAATTTAGTATTATTTTTTGTCCTATCTTTCATATATTGAAAAATAGATGGTGGCTCTTTGAAATCCAATATCGTAGGTTCAAATTTTATAAAACATTATCCAGTTTAGAATGGGAAAATCGGTTCAAGTTGAAAATATTTAATTTATTTTATTATTTATTATTTTTTTAATTTATTGTTCACTGTGAGGAGGGGGGGAGGGGGTTGAGATTAACATAATATGTGATATTAGGCATGTTAAGTTTACTAGCAAGGAAAATAATATATGTGTTTTTACGATAAAGGTCACATTGCAAACTTTCGAAATAAGCATAACAAATTTGTGATGATTAGTATGATTTGTGACTAATTAATTCATTTGGACAGTTAATTTTAATTGAATATAGCATTAAGTTATACATGTCTGTTATGTGTTTTATGTCATAAATTGCTCTATTTATAGCATTAATATTATATGATGATCTGATATGGTTTGTGAGTTATCCAATAAGACATTTAAGTTGAATATAGCAAAAAGTTGTATCGGTTTGTCAGGACTTGGATATCACAATTCTAAAATATATTTTTTCCTATTCGTAGCTTTGAATAGAGAGTTACCATGAATGAAATCGATTAAATACAAGAGAGAGGAATCATATCACGATCCTAAAATATTAAGTCGCGGTGGCGCCTACTCCAACCCTGTAGGTAAATCAACTATACCGATAAATTCATTAGCAGTTATAAAAGCGAAGGTAAAGAGAATTATCGATAATTAGCATAAGTAAAGACAATAATAGCGCCCCAAAATCAGATGTCATGAATACAAGAGTTTCTAGAGTATTTATACATAGTCTCAAACTGATATAATAACCATTTGAAAGAAAATGACATAAATATGAAAAGATAGAAGGAGTCTTGTGCTACAAAAACAAGCAAGTAACTACCTCCAAGATTTCAAATGTACTCTAATAGCAACAACTCACCTACCATTGCTGCTCGAAACTGAACCTGCACAAAAAAAAAGGTATAGAAAAGCAAGGTGAGTACAAAAAATACGTGTGCTCGGCAGCAGCATCGACCAACACTAAATAAAATGATAGTGAGAGTTGGTCTTACCATGCTTTTCTATACACTTTTCAATAGCTTGATAAAGGATAAATCAAGATAAATATATAATCAAAGTAGTTAAGGTATCAAAATCCTTCGAAAATCAGTCGATTAAGAAAATAAGCTTTGAATGATATCAATCCACATATGTTAAGACAAAGATATGTGATAATCAATATAATGCAGTGCAATGCCAGTCAATATAAATAATATAAGATGAATACTAGCCAATGCACTGGTACACACGCGCCACCTGTTTTAGACCGATCGTGATCCACGAGGGACTCGTGAGCTCCTTGTACCTAGCATGGACGGTCTCCACGTGCCAATGTTGATGCTTTTGACGCGTTCTAGATCAAGCAGAGCTCTTATCATGGACGATCTCTGCGTGTTAGTGAGAATGGTCTCAACACACATAACAACCACATAACGTCTTCAATATATGAAATGACATATCTATATATATGACATAAAATATTAGTCAAAAGAGCATCATATATATATGTAATTGTTTTGATAGTGATCTATTTCAGAGATTCAATCAATGAAAACACCTAAGTCACAAAACTCGCATGGACGGTCTCAACATGCATAATCTCATACTTAGCATGGACGATATCTACATGCATCTATTAATGGAATAGTAACTCATACTCAGCATGAAAAATCTTTACATGCATCAAATTAACAGTATAGCATTTTATGAAATCTGGTAAAATACAAAATTCACGGATCACATGCCCTTGCAAGGCGTTTGACAGTTAAGATGTCAACAATCATGTTTTAACATCTATTGATATCATAAATCAATCAAAAAGACAAATATCTGACTTTTATCCATAATATGACATTGGTACTAGCATAAGTACTCGTCATCTCACTTATAGGGGACCTCTATTACCCATAACCCATAAATTTAATCATTATCGAGATAAACATTTCATACAACTTTAAAAAGTCTCAAAACTTGACTTAAATCCGAAGCTCAAATGGTCATTAAATAGTCTTACCCTTTCTTAGAGCCTCCAAACAATGTCAATCTGCTCAAATATGTAACCTACATAAGGATACGATGCGGTAGACACTCATATTGTCATACTTCTATCTCAGGCTCAAAAAATCAACCCTGAGCCCTAAGGTTAAGACAATAATTTTATTTCAAGATCAATTTACCCGTAACACAAGGGTCTCAAATCTGAAATTTGATAAAAAAATTGAATTCGAATTGACCTTCAAATTAAAGAAAAATCATATTTCAATTATAGATTTAAAACTCCCAATTTCTTACACTCAAACGTGGAGTAAAAGGATAATTAATCGATGTAATAGCAAAAAAATATCAAAACTAAGGTTAGATTCATCCCTTTCTGAAAACAAGAAAAACACTGCAAATATCGCGCAATTCTGAGTTCACTCCCAAAATGGTGAAATAAACTTATGAAAAAATATTGTCTAATATAAACAATAATTTTTTGTCACTAAAAGTCCAATCTCGTCATTAAAAGTACCAAATCTCGTTACTAAAAGTTTGCACCAGTAAATCTGCATTTTTTTCTTGCACCAACAATTTATTTTTCATTAAAATGACCTTAAGTTCCTGATACGACGTTGAAATCAATAATTCTTGTTCCTATGAGTCCTAAATAATGATACGGACCTAGTCGTTCAGTCGAAACTCAATTCAGAGCCCATTTATTCTTTAAAGATTTATTTCATATTTCGCAATAAAAACTCAAGCTTGACTTATCGAAATTATATTAAATGTTTTAGATCAGTCCTATAATTTATTTTCAAACTTGTGGAAGTCTCTGAATAAAATTTCAATCTCTAGAGTTAAAAATTGATCTTTGGATCATTGCACATAAAACTTTCCAAAACTCATCGAAAATAAATCAAATTTTGTGGATAAGTTCAAAATCATCATATGGACCTGTTGGAACTTTTAAATCAAGAATCTGAGCTTGTTGGGTTAGCTATTTGACTGAGGTCAACTTTTAACTTTAAAATTCTACTACAATACAACTCGAGTATCTGAAACTCATCCGGAACTCCTGAACACAAACCAAATAGCAAATTAGTTATAAAATGCATTTTAGACCTGTTGGAATCATCAAATCACCAATCTGAAATCGTCTTTGATTAAATATTGACTGTGATTATGTTAGAAAAAATGAGAATGTATCTCAAAAGAAAAGTGTCATCATTGACTACGAATATTAGTGAAAGAAATGTCTACGTTCAACCATCAATGTATCATTACTAGCTGTTATTAGAATTATGACACTATTTATCACTCATTGTAACCTCATTAATCTTCTTCATCTACACATATACACATATTTTTCTTGTGGGAGGAGATCAAGAATAGAAAAATATTCTCCTTTCTTCTATTGGGTTTTTTGTCAGAATAAATCTTTGTTAGTTTTTGTGATCTTAGTTTTTTATACTAGAAAAATTTGTTGAATTCTAGGGGTACACCTATAGACATATCATTAACGATAGTGTTTGGCATGCCTCTAGCTCTCAAGAATTCTTCTACAAATTTCGTGATGAAGTATTTTTCGTAAGATTTTCAACAGGTCAACCCAAATTTTCAAAATGAACTAGAAATCAACCAATGACACAAATTACTCTCGAGTACCTTAACATCCGTGCAAAATATCCAACTACTCTATTATGTATATTTAAATTTTAAACTTATACCTAAGACAAGAAGAAATTCAATTTATTTTCTTAATTTCACAAAAGGAAGAACTCATGCTTGGTGATAAAGGCTTCTTGATTCGTAATCAGAAATATATGTAAAAAAAAGGAGTTATCTAAGTCATAAATCACTCTATGGACCTGGAATTGACCAAACCCAAAATTCAACTTTGTTAACTCAAAATGTTGACTTAGTCAAACTTTTAAAATTCTAAATTTTCAAAAATAAAAATCTTCTCTAAAATACATGGGATCATCTCTAAAATTGTGTCACTCATCCCATAAGTTATAAACTGTAAGAAAAGATATGGGGAGAGTGAAATTGAAAAAAAAAAAGGTCTAAAGCATGAAAAGGCTATGCATGTCGTTACATATCATGAGGGAAGGAAAGAAAATAAAGGAGAAGTACATATAATATGGAGTAAGTTTAGATGAGTTACCATGAGTGAAAAATCAAAATCATGATAATTCAGTATGGACTGTATTGAATTTAGCATGACGTCAAATTATTTTGCTTGCATACCAAAATTTTAAAATGTATATTTTCTCTTTTCATAGCTTTAAAAAGGTATTGCGGGTGAAATGGAATAAATAAAAGATAAGTACATAAAAGTAATATATATATATACAGAGAGAGAGAGAGAGAATAAGTTTAGATAATGTACCATGAGCAAAAAATTAAAATCACGACGATCTGGTATGATTTTTGAGTTTTCTAACAGGATAGGTAGGTTGAATATAGTATAAAGTCATACTCCTTTGTCATGTATACTCACATGTAACTATTCTAAAATATACTTTTTACTCTTTTTTGTTTGTAATTTTGAAATCATAATTGTTTGATATGATCTGTAAGTATTGAAAGTGATTAAAGGAGTTAGGCATATGATCACTCCTTGTTCATCAAACGACAAGGAAGAGACATAGTAATCATTCTTATATATGTTGATGATATTCTCATCAAATGAAGCAATCAGGATCTCATTCATGCTGCCAAGCAGTACCTACATAACAAGTTCAAGGTGAAAGACTTGGGAGAACTTAAATATTTTTTGGGGATTGAAGTGCTAAGGTCCAGGCATGGGATACTACTTAATCAAAGGAAATATTCCTTGGAGCTGATATTTGAAATTGGTCTAAGTGGAGCTAAGCCTACTTCTACACCTTTAGAAACTAATGTCAAATTAACCAGTGTAGCCTATGATGATCATGTAGGCAAAGGAGATGATTCTTTGCTGGAAGATGTTTGCAATTACCAAAGGCTTGTAGGGAAGTTGATATACTTAACCATAATAAGACCTGACATTTGTTTTGTTGTGCAATTGCTCTGTTAGTTCATGCAACAGCCTAAGCAGTCTCATTGGGATGCTGTTGTTAGGGTGGTTAGGTATGTGAAGCAATCACCTGGATTGGGGATATTCATGCAAAGAGGTATTGATCTAATGTTGAAGGCTTATTGCGATTCTGATTGGGCAGCCTGTCCCAATACTAGAAGGTCAGTAACAGGTTTCATTGTTCAACTTGGAGGATCTTTAATTTCTTGAAAATCAAAGAAACAACACACTGTCAGTCGCAGCTCAGTTGAGGCAAAATACAGAAGCATGGCCTCAGCTGTGTCTGAGGTCATTTGGCTTGTTGGATTACTGGAAGATATTGGAGTTAAGATTCCCACTCCTATAGATTTATTTTGTGATAACAAGGCAGCAATTCAGATAGCAGCAAATTCCATATTTCACGAACGCACTAAACACATTGAGATCGATTGTCACTTTGTAAGAGAAAAGGTTAATGCAGGGCTGATTAAACCTGCTCATCTCTCTACATCAGTACAACTTGCAGACTTGCTTACCAAAGATCTTGGAACAGCTCAACATCACTTTCTTTTATCCAAGCTTGGTGTTCTTGATATATTTCACCCTGCAGCTTGAGGGGGAGTATTAAAAGTGATTAAAGGAGTTAGGCAGTTAAGGAGTTGGTTATGTCGGTTGTTAGTGACTAATCAAAGTTAGTTAGGAAATTGGTTAGTTAGTTAAAGAAAATGTAAGTGGTGTACAGGCTGGTGCCAGCTAAGGGGTCTAGGTGTCTTCTATACAAGATCCCTTACTCTTGATGTAAAGATCGGATGAATAAAACTAAAATTCCCTACTTTCTCCATTTCTTCTTCCTCTGCATATCTGAGATTTAGAGCAGTCCACTAATGGACATTTGAAAATAGAGTAGGGTAGAATTTAACAGTAAGTAAATCAACAAAATATATCTACATCAAATATAACATGAAGTAAGTCATATACGTTTGTCATGACTTTCATGTCATAGACTTCTTTATTCATAACTTTAAAATCACCTCTCAATTTTTTCTCTCTAATATTGTTTTGTGATGTTGCGTAGTTGGAGAAACTGGTTAAAAAGAAGTCTGAAAACAAAAAGGTACATATTGATTTCGAATGAGAAAATTATCATATCAGATTTTAGTCTTTAAAGTATAGTCTGTTTTTTATCAGTATTTAAATAATTTTTAATTTTTTTTAAAAGATATTCATGAATATTTAAATATTTATATAATTCTATTATGGAATTATGTGAATTTGTTGATTCTGTTAAAAAAAATTATACACTTTATTGTTATTTCACCAAATTTGTCGATTTTGTTCAAATTACAGAGGTTTCTAGTCGTTTAGACAACTAAAGGAAAAATATATTTTTGAGACATTATTTTGGATAACGAGAAGAGAATGTTTGGATAAATTTATATTAGTATTTTCAAATTTATTTACGTGTTTGATAAGTATTTTTAAAAAAAAAATAGTTAAACTTAGTCAAAAATTATAAATTGACCACTTTTAACTTATGTTTTTCATTTTATAAGTACTTTTGATTTGATCAAATATTTTATTTTTTATTTTGAACATTTTTTCTAATTAAAATACTCTTCTCAAAATAAAATTTATTTCTCTTCATTTAGGGCCCATTTTGTTATGGGTGGAGTTATGCATGTACTAGTAGTACATGAATTAGTCATGAGGAAATCTATGTATTATTTTATGCAGAGATTAGTTGTGCAAGTTTTAGTTATACAAGTATTAATTATGTAGATATTATTTATGTAGATGTAGATATTATTTATGTAGGGTTTAGCGACATAGAGATTACAATACAAAAATTATTGATTATTGAAGATTTAATTTGTTATAAATTAATATATATTATTTATAAACAAATAAGTAACAAATAATATAAAATTCTATTGTATAAGTGAATCTTTATTTAAAAAAATACAAGAAAGTGGAGGTGTAAAAATATACACCGAATAACAAGACTACTACTTCTAATGTATTATTAAGCATATTATTATCTACATACCAAAATTTATGAATTTATCATACTATTTAATTATCGCATCTAAAATGATTGGTCAATTGTATAACAAGACGAAAAGTGCTTATTTTAAACAATGAGGTGTTTGACCAAATTTTGGGAGAAAATGAGTATTTTTAGGAAATAGCAGAAATTGTTTTCAGAAGCTAAAAAAAGTAGTTTCTCCCCAAAAACATTTATTTAAAAAAACTTTTAAAAACTTGATCAAACACTAATTGCTGTCTAAAAATGCTTTTTTTAAATTTATCGACCAAATACAAACTGCTTCTCCTAAAAATACTTTTTTGAATAACACTTTGAAAAAAATACTAAAATAAATTAATTTTAAAAAAATAATCAAAACAAATTATTAATCTAATAATATCTTACTATGATCAATTTTAAAATAACTTACTATAAATTCTAATCAACTTGCATGATTTTTTAAATTCCATAATTTAAATCACCAAAAAAACGGCCAGATGTAAGGCATTTTTGTCAGGTGTAAACGTTTTTCTGGAAAAAATAATTAAAAGCTAAATTTTATGAGATTTTAAAACACAAATTAAATTAAATTACCAGCTAACACTTACCATATACTCCCAAATACAATTCAACGGTAATTTCTTACATTTGTCTCAATAAATACCTGCTAATTTTCCACTCATTAAACCACAAAATTTTCTTTCAATTTTTTTTTCTGAACTAATTTTCTTCTTGTCTTCTAATATTTGGCATGGAGTCTTTGAGATCTCAAAGCTGTTTTTCTGATTTTTCTGGGGTTTATTATGTGTTCATTTTGTGAAGCTAATTATACATTCTATGTTGGTGGAAAAAGTGGCTGGGTTTTAAATCCTTCTGAATCCTACACTCATTGGTCGGAACGATATCGCTTTCAAGTTAATGACACTCTTGGTAAATCCTCTCTCCTCTTACTATACCTCTATTTGGGGTTCGATTGAATTTCTTATGTTAGTAAATTATATAAATAAGGTAAAAATTAAATGATTTGTATAAATTAAATTCTTGAATCTCCATGTTTGGGAGACAAAGATAAAGAGGCGGAAGGGGTTCATCTCGAATACTTCTTCCAAAATTTCACGCGATATAAATAAGGTAAATGATTTATATATATATAAATTTTTTAATCTCCTTGATTGGGAGACAGAACTAGAGGGGCGGAAGAGGGTTCATCTCGGCCCCTTCTTCCGAAAGCCACACACCGTATATATATATATATATATATATATATATATATATATATATATATATAAATTCTTTGTATCTCCTTGATGAGGCAATCTGAGCTAGAAGAGTGGAACGAGGGTTCACCTCGAATCCTTCTCGCCGAATAATCACATTGCATATATAAAGTCAAAATTTTCTTTTTATGTATATATGATAAATGTTGAACCTCTCAGTGAAAATTCTGCATCCACTATTATGGTTAGCTTAGGTTGCTGATTTGAATTCTAAATGTGACATTCTTGCATTTTTTAAAAAAATATCTCCTTGTTAAAATTTCTGGTTCCGAAACTATGAATTTGTGTATGAGAGAATTTGTTTTAAATGGTTTTAACTTTTTGTAAAATTTATTATTATTATTATTATTATTAGTTTATTGTGATTTTTTTACTTTATTTATTTATTTTGGCAGATTTTCAGGTATAAAATAGGGTCAGATTCAGTTCTTGTAGTTGACAAAGATGATTACACCAAGTGCAACAAGGACAAGCCAATCCTTCAACTAAAACATGGCAATTCAAAATTCACGTTTGAAAGCTCAGGCCCATTCTATTTCACCAGTGGACATGAAGACAATTGTGAAAAGGGCCAGAAGCTCATGGTTGTTGTGTGTTGTCACCCAACCACCATAAAGCCCAAACAGCCTCGAGCCCAGCACCTGCTGAATCCATTGGCCCAGTTTCACCCGCTCCCGTCTCCGGCTCCGGCTAGCTCGGGTGCACCAGAAGGGTTTATTGGTGGTTTTTGAGCTTTATTAGTTTGATAATTGCAGCTTATTTATCTATCTTGGTTTAATTATTTCATTTCTTTATGTTGATTTGTGACGGTGAAATGTACTTTGTTTGTCTTTTTTTCTTTGATTTCTTGAATTTGACGAACGAAAATGATATATCGGCGCTCGTTGATTTTTCACTCGCATTCAATATTCATTTTTGGATCATAAATAATTTAATTTTTATATGGTGTAAGACCTATTGAAGACAGAAGCACCGCCATCTCATCCACCACGAGTATTAGTCCATAAAAATCACAACAATCTTCAATTAGATAGCGTTTGTTTCAAAAAAATATAAAGAATGCCAAAAATGAGAAGAAGTGATTTTCAATCTTTTTAAAACAAATATCACTTAAAAAAAGGAGAAGAGAGGATTTGACATCATATACTCTATTCGAGATATTAACTTTTTCTTTTTATAATATAATGATTGAAATATAGAGATTTTGCTCCACTAAATTTGAATTTACACATTATAAATTTGTTTTTAAATATGAATTTTCTAATAAGATTTTTTTTATTTCGAGACTTGAAATCTAAAATTTAAAATAAACTATGCCTACCAAAAATAATAAGAGACATAGCATATGTTTAGGTGAAAAAGGTGGTGTGTTATGTTGTTGACTTTATAATTGTCCATACGGAAGTTTGAAAATGCCAATGTAAGATGAACTTTTATTTACTTTATTTTATTTTATTTTGTTTTTTTGAATTTCTTAAAGATAATCCTCTTGTTAGGCTAAATCATTGTATTAGAATTAAACTGGAAATTAAACAAGAAGGGTGATATTTTAGGTGGCATTTGGAAAAAATTTATGAAAATAAATGTACTTGTATATTTCGATTATTTTCTTTCAAAATTATCTATCATGATCCAAGTTGTGATTCTTTATGCTTAACCTTGACATAACATGGAAGAAATTAATTTTGAAGCACCAACTATATTAAGTTTACTATAATAAGTTGAGTGTAATGAGATGCATATAGACCAGTGAACCGTGCCATGCTTGCGTGGTTACAAAATATTGTTATGTAAAAATAAGTTATATATATTTAATTAGTCTTTTTTATATCATGTCGGTTTTTCAAAATGAAAGAGTAAAGATAATGATAATTTTTTTCTGTAGATAAGATATTTCATTGTTTAAATTGTTAGTTATTTAACACAAACACTATTGCAATAAAAAACACATACTTCTTATTCTTCTCTAATTTTACATGTGATACAAAAATTGAAGTAATAGGTATTTTTACTTTATTCATGTAGTAAATCTTATTATGACATACATATAATCAATCCACTAACATATACAATTTTTTGTAAGGGAGAATCCAATGATATTACATGTTTACTAGTTTGACTTTGTAGCCATCACTTTCACCATCTTCATGGCCATACTATATTAAAGTTGGTAAACATTTGAGAATTAATTTGGAAAGAAGAAACTTTTGTTCCCGATTAAACAAGTTTGGAACTTGCACATTATGTTTTATTAATATTTTCAAACTTCTACCGTCGGGTTATCAGTCTTCCCTTAAAACCTCTTTTTAATCTCTATCTCCGTAATCTAACTCCTGCCAAGACATCGTAAGTCAAAATCGCCACAAACCTTAGCTCCGAAATTTAAACAATGCACCAAGTAAACAATACATCAAAATATGGGAATACTTACTTTTAATATATAAAGAGTAAAGGTCCAAAAACACACCAACTATATCGTTTTTGCGAGTTTAGTATCAACTATGCGAATTTGTGTTTAGTACCCGAACTATTACCTCAAGTTTACAAAAACACACCAACATTTATATTTCTTGCGTGTGATACTTGCCGCTTTAAAACTCCACGTGGCACTCCACGCATAATTATTTCCACTATGGCAAAGCTTAAATAAATTGAAAAATAAATTTACAAAATATTTTATAATTACTCTTTTTAACTGTGAATCGAAAACTCTCTTCTCCCAATTCCAAGCAACCTAAACAAACCGCGTAACTCCATCATCAACTTACCCATCCACTTCCAAAAATCCGTCAAGATTTTTCACACTACTACACAAATAATTATATAATTGAGCAAAAATGTCACAAATTTGAAAGAACCCACCAATATTTTTAAGCTACTACACAAGTAGAACTATAAAATTGATGAAAATGCATAATTTTGAAAAGAACTAACAAACACAGAAATGTACCTTAATGGTTAATGTGAAATGATGAGGAGAGATGATAACTAAACTGCTGGAGAGTAGTGATGAGGTATGACAAATGAGGAATAAATTGAAAAGGATAAAGAAGAGGAGGGAAGAGATCTGTAATTTTGCGTAAAAGATGAAGAAGAAATGCAAAAGAAGAAGAAGAAGAGTAATTAAAAGTGAAAAAAAATTTAAATAAAAGAAAAAGTCTACTCAGCAAATTGTACCTGTTGAAATGTCATGTATGTGATTTTTAATGTCTAAAACATCACTCATGCGCGTAGGAGTGTTTGAAATCACGATTCGGTCTAGTCGAAGACTCCGCATATGTTTCTATAATCTGAGGGTGATAGTTCAGTATCTAACGCAAACTGCATAGTTCGTGTACTATACTCGCAAAACGATAGTCTGTGTGTGTTTTTGGACTTTACTCATATAAAACAAAATTATATAAGGACTCTAATTCTAACATGATAAAAAGTTATTATTCTACTTATTGCATTTCTTCACCACTCTATTCATGAAACACAAGAGTACACGTGTATAAAAACAACAAAATCATAAAAAAAGAAGCCAAGATTACTCATTACATGACATTTAATTCAAACATCAAACAAATAACATTTATAAGATATGGTATACGTCCGGAATATAAGAGTTCTCAAGAATAAACAGCATAGAACAAAATTGAATTAATATTAAAAAAATTCATGTGAAATTAAAAGTGTGCAATATCCAAACACAATAAAACAAATAAAAGAAAAGAAACACCGACATACTTTGGAATTCCACGGAAAATTCTAAAGATCGAAAAGTGCTCCTACAATGTTTGTGGATTATAGGTGTCTCAATTGATACATATACAAAGCAATATGTTTTTTCAATAGTCTTTGAACTTAGTTTATATATTCTTTCATGGTCATATTTGCATATTAACTTTAAATCCTCAATTCACATGCAAGTTGACAAAAAATTTATATGTAATATATTATTTGGGGGTTATGGACTTGAAAAGATATGATTAAAATTATGAACTATGAAAATGAGAATGTGTGAGTTAAAACACATGATTAATCTAGAAGTTAAGAAATGTAAAGTGTGAATTGTGGAGATGACTTTTAAATGAAAATACTTTAAAGGAAATTATTGTGTTATTATATAGTGAAATGGGAGAGAAAATGTCAAAAAAGGAGAATAAAGAAAAATGCAATTAAAGATCATAAAAGGTGCCACGTCATCTTATCTGTGCCTAACGTAATTATTATAATAGTTTGCGCAAACACCACCTATGAGTAAATTTGCGATGATATAATTGTCCAGATTATTTGAGTTAATCATGTAATAAATTTATGGAAATTATTTATAAATACTTCTATTTTTATTTATCAACTAATTTTGTCCCTAGTTATAATATAGAATCAAATATGTCTCCGTTGTTAAGAAACTTAACAAAATACCTCCCTCAATTCGATGGAACCCCAAAATCCACCAACAATATCCACTCATTAAATTACCTTTTTCCTCGTTTAACCCGACCTAGACTCTCTATATACACACACTCTCCTCCTTTTCCAAAAGCCATGGTAGGTGAGAAGTGGGGGATTCAATTGCATATTCGTCTGTTATTATCATATGCTAACATCAGACTTCAACCGCAAATTTCTGTGCAAAACAATCTATTATT
Source organism: Datura stramonium (assembly GCA_018107945.1). NCBI lineage: Eukaryota > Viridiplantae > Streptophyta > Magnoliopsida > Solanales > Solanaceae > Datura > Datura stramonium. The sequence goes on from JACEIK010008772.1 coordinate 53,680, forward strand.
TGTTCTTTAACCATCTTCACATAGAGCAAAGGGTGCAAAAAGTACACTGCTACAGTTGCAGCTATTGTTGATGGCCTGCACGGGAAAGAAGGAGATTGACAAAATAAAAGATGCATACTCATTCTTATTGCACAGGTTCCCACCCCAAATCCCTCATTTACCAACTTCATCTAGATTTATTTGAAGTATTCTGATACTTCTAGTCATAGCATTTCCATATTGGAAAAAGACTAAATTTAGTTACGTTGGTCTGGACGGAATTGCGCTAAATGAGAAAACGGTAATTTAATTGAAATCGATATTTTGGATGGATTTAGTAGATTTCATCCGATTGAAGGGTATTTTTATTAAGTCTTATAATGACGAGAACATATTCAGCCCTATAGTATAACTTAAAAGTTAGTCAATAAACTAAAATAGAGGAATATTTTTACCTTTTCCCTTAATTTAAGAATGAACACATAGATACCTCTTAAATTTATCAGAAATTATCATTTAGCCACCTAAACTAAAGGTTATATCTATTGAACATTTTATGTTTTTAAAAAATGTGCCTAAGGAATACATATTCGATAACCCAAATAAAGTAAAGTGCGCTCCTTATATGACAAATGAAACAAATGAAATTATGACACGTCAATTGAAAAAGAAATTAAATTAATCTAAAAAAAAATTATTGACCGGTTAAAAGAAAACTTTATTAGTAGAAACAAAATTAATCTTCTCATCACCTACAACGATGACATGGATATAGAAAAAATAATTTTTTATTTAAAAAATAAAAAATTGATCCTTATGAGTGCTTAGAATAAGTGTGGTAAATTTCGTCTACCATGTCACCGATGTGAGTTATAAACACATTTTAAATATACATCCAAGTGTTCAATAGGACCTTTAATTAAAGGTGTCTAAATAAAAATTTTCGATAAATTTAAGGGGTCATCATTATGGTTAATGAATTTAATTTATAACAAGTTAAAAAGGAGATATGATGATGACCTATAACATCTTATGGAATTTTAAATAAAAGTTAAATACATATATATAAAATTAAAAAAACAAATTTTTTATTTTTAATTTTACATTTTATTTCAGCCGTATTTTATTTTAATTTTTTAATATTTATTTATTATGTTTAAATTAAACACAAAATACTATCTTTACATTTTCATTATTTTTATTTATACTTTTCAATTTCAGTTTTGCACTTCTAAAAATTGACGAACACTCATTAGATTTTTGAAAAATAAAAATAGCGGACGTCGGCTCCATTTTCTTTAAAAAATATTTTTTTACTTTGTGGGAGAAATAATTGATGAAAGTACATCAATTTTCTTAAAGTGCGTCATTTTTTTTCTTTTTTTTAAAAAGAAAATCATTGATGTTCCAACGAAATTGCCTGGACTTCAATGCTTTTTTAATAGTGATTATTAATAATGAATCAAAATCTTTTTTTTAATCCGAATTGAAAATGGACTCTTTTACTTGTATTGGAGTTGAGCTAAAATTAGAACGCGGGTATTTAAGGAGATAACTCAAAACAGAAACTTTAAAAAAAAATAATAAAAATGCGGTGAGCGTGGATCGAACACGCGACCTTCAGATCTTCAGTCTGACGCTCTCCCAACTGAGCTATCCCCGCAAATGAGCGAATTGCACCAGCCGGGAATCGAACCTGGTCTGTACCGTGGCAGGGTACTATTCTACCACTAGACCACTGGGTGCCTCTTGTTTTCCTTGTTCAGTCGTAATATATCACTTTATTATTTCCAAGAGTTAATTTAACGCATCAACTTAGATTAGTTTAGCTTAAATTATACTCCCTCTGTTTCATTTTAATTGCTAGGATAAGATTTATTCTTTAAGAAAAAAATTAATATGAATTGGTAATTTTACTAATATACCCCTATTAATTTTTTTGGAAACATATAATAATAATTCTTTCCAAATTTTAGAATGACTTTAAGTATTAAGGGTAGAATTGAAAAAACATGGTCAATTATATCTTGAATTTTGAAATTAGCAAGTATTTTAGTATATCTTAGCAATTAAAATAGGAACGGAGGGAGTAGGTGGTAAATGAGCGATTTGGGTCAATTTAGATGAATCAAAATGAGCGATTTAACAAATGAAAGAGTTATTAACCCGTTCAAAAGTTATGTTGGCTGAAATAGACTTATATGAGGGTCATGTTCAAACTGGCCCCACTCTTACTAAGTTTTAATTGTTTTATTTGTTCTTTTATAATGTTTTAGAACCTTATACAATTATTATTTTTTATTTTTATAACTTATCTGTTTTTATGCAATTTTTAAAAATATAAAATTTTATATTAAAAATCAAAAAGATTTTTACTTTTTATTGAAAATTGATAGTTGTTTCATTTATTTAATTTTTCATATTGCACTAGCAAAATTTTCAATGATAAAATATAATTATCCGAAACTAGAGTAAAAGTAGGAATATTTTTAGGTGTCTTTATTCCACGATTATTTTCCATTCTTTCTCCTTCCTTCTCTTATGAGATATTCTCTTTCTTTCTTTCTTGTTAAAATATCTCCATTAAAACTCTATTAGAACTTGAGATTTCATTTTAGATAAATACACAGTAATTTTTATGTATACTAAAAATATATATACACAAATACATATTATGTATATATCCTAACACAAAAATAATATATATTTAGAATCAAATTATAACAATATACATCATCTAAATACATATATTAATTATATGTGCATTTTTATCATGTATGTAGGTAAATTTTTATGTATACATACGGTTAAAATTTATAATTGAAATATTAAATCCTAAATTATCGTCTAAGAAAAAGCCGTAATACAAAGGTAATTTTTTATGTATACTAAAATATATGATTGTATTTTTGATCTGATTTATACATATTGCTAACTTATGAGCGTATACTTTACTAGAATAGATACATAATAATTTTTATGTATATTAAAATATATATAAACAACACATGTTATGTATATATTCCCAACACAAAATAATGTATATTTAGGATGAATTATAACAATATACATTATCTAAATACATATATTAATTATATGTGCATTTTTCTTCATTTATACATATGTATGTATTCATGATGTAAGATATGTTGCAATTGAAGTTAAAGTTAAAAATATAGAGAAATTATTTTTGTGGTATTATACGCAACTCTTTCTTTTTGCAAGGAGTTAACAAGATTACGTTTGTACCTATGTATACAATTTAAATTAGGTATTGAAATCCTAAATCCTAAATTATCGCCCCAAGAAAAAGCTGTAATGTATGGTACTTTTTACTATTGAAGTGCCTTTTTACCGCTCTTTTGGCTATGACTTGCCAATAGTTATAGGTTAGAGTTTTGCTAATATTTATTGCGTTACAAAAATGCCAATTATATTTAACACTTGTACATATGTCAACTCCTCCTTTGATAGGTTGAAATGAGTTGAATCAAATTGGCCGAGCTAATAAATGGACATGTCAATCAGTCCAAACTCGGATAAGTTGGACGGGTAATGATTCATGGACTAATTTTGTCACCTTTTAACTCAACAATTTGAAATTAAATTTAAATACTTAAAAACCTCCATAAAATTCTTCAAATATTTCATATAAATTTTACATTATAAAAAAACTAAAAAAAATAAAAAATTAAAAATATTAATCAAATATTACCTAGTTTAAATCTCGAAATTGGAAGCATATCTTAAAGAATATCTAAGAAGTAACAGAATAGTAGTAACAAAATCGATGAGAAATTTTTGAGATTTAAGACGACGTTTGGGTGACAATCCCTACTTTTATATTTTTAGGATAATTGAAGTAACATGCTCTGGTTCTTTTCTTTTAAATGGAAGAAATATATGTGGTTTGGAATTAATTAAGACAATTAAATCTAAGATTATGGTGAATAAACAGAAAACTATAGCTAGCTTACGACATCGATGAGGAAATAAAACAGAAAATAAATTAACATTAAGTGTAAGACTCAAATCTCTTAACGAAATTTACAACATTAATCCTTCATTGGAAAAACAAAAATTAATCAACAAAAAGCAAAACACTTTTGGTATATTGGCCGCTATGATGACTGCGCCTCAGATCAAACAATCAAGGGCGCAACAAAAGAAAAAAAATAAAAATATAAATTTATGTAGGTAGATCCTTAACATCGTGCTACCAATGTAGTAACATACTCTCTCGATCAATCAAATATCGAAAATCTTTCAAGCTCACTCTTGCTATCACAAATGGAGAAGAAAGAATCTAGTGGTCACTATTCTAATTTAACTAAAACTCTAAACAAATCAAACATTGTAATATTTGCCTTTCAAATTTCAAATTAATTATTCATCAAATTTGGGCCAAGAACGCGTAATTTGAGTGCACGGCGATAAGGATTAATCTGTTGGTGGCCAGACATTTATAATAAGAAGCACTCAGACAAGCAAGGTATATTGTTCCTCGACATTGCTCCATAACTAACATAGTTACCTTGTCCTCGTAACACTCGACGGCTAATGTCCGACTCCATCAATATCTCTTCCTCCTCATCTATGCAATTTCCTACGAGACCGCCGTTGCACTTTCTCGTTTAAGGATGACGCGATTGCATGGTGGTGGGCACCGGTGCCATGCATGATCGAAGTATAGCCCATACTGAGTCTTAAAATTATTGTACAAAGACATGATGATGATGATGATAATGAATGGATTACAATTATAATATTGAGAAAAAAGAAAATTATGCATACACGGAATCTTTCCATCATTTTTTCCCGAGTTTTTGTGTGTGTGTGTGAGAGAGAGAGGGGGGGGTATTGATTTATATTGAAGGGTTTCTTGGAGTGTAGGGTGGAAAGTGAAGACAAAAAATGGAAATTTATTAGGGTTGTTATGGTTCATTTGTTATACGTGATTTGAAGTGATTTACGCTTAGTAGAGCAATGTCTGTTTCGAAATGCCTGGTTCTTGCTTCTTATTTGTTTGGATTCAGGAAGTAAAAATCATCCATTACTTTATTTTTGGCATTGTGTGTGTATATGTATATATATACACATGTTTTGTCTTGTGTTGCACGTGTATGTTCAGTTTTATAGCATATGATATAGTAACATAATATTAATATTATCTAAAAAATCTAAATAAATAATTATATATAAAAAATCGCTTTTTCACACCCCAACTTTGCTTTAAAATCAAACCCCGCCTCAACTTGAACAATAGACATTTTCCCCAATTTATTGTAATTGATTTTTTAAAATATGTGTTTTACCCTTGTTATTTTCAATCCTCTATTTATGTAATACCTTTTTATGTTATATATAATATTTATTTTTTAACCTAGATATTTATATTTTCTTATTTAGATTCACTAATATTATAAATAAAACAATACTTCTATGAATTTGTCACAAAATCTAATGCTAGTGAGTATTTTTTTAAATTATTGTTATTAAAATATTATAAGCATTAAATGTGTGTATATGTATATGCATGTATGTGTGTGTATTTATGTTTCCCCTCTTCTTCTTTTTTAATCATTTATTGTCTATATAAATAAATAAAATTTG
>JACEIK010008773.1:661-15993 GCA_018107945.1 Datura stramonium
CCGTACAATTTACATGAGAATGTACACACATTATTAGACAAACAAAGCAAAAGCTATACATTTGAGTATCGATTTGGCATATAAATATGCCCCTTATCACTGCATACTTGTTAATGGAGAACCTGTGGGTTTTTTCCATTAGAAAGGGGTCTTAGATAAGGGGACCCTCTCTCCCTTTCCTTTTCATCATAGCTATGGAAGGCCTCAACAGTATGATGAGAAAGGCTATCAGCAACAATTGGATTGAAGGATTTAAAGTTAGCAACAGAACACGAGAAGATTGGGAAATTTGTCATCTGTTTTATGCAGATGACACAATCATATTTTGTGAAGCAAAGCCAGAGCAAGTCACTTTCATAAGGGTAATACTTATTGTTTTTGAAGTAGTATCTGGTTTATGTGTCAACTGGACAAAAAGTAGTCTTTTCCATGTAAAGGAAGTGGAACAAATTCAGGCCTTGACCAATATCCTAGGGTGCAGGGCATAGAGCTTACCAACCAAATACCTGGGCATGCCTCTAGGAAATAGACACAAGGACTTGCAAATGTGGAAATGGAATTGTAGAGCAAACAGAGAAGAAACTAGCAAACTGGAAGGCACAATATCTCTCAGTTGGTGGCAGGGTCATCCTGATAAATAGTGTGCTTGATTCTTTACCTACTTATGTCATGTCTCTCTTCCCTATTCCAACTAAGGTGATTGAAGAGTTGGATAAACTTAGGAGAGATTTTTTGTTGCCTAGGAAACAAGGAGGGTAAGGGCATCCACTTAGTAGACGAGGAAACTGTCAAACTAGGTAAGTACTCTGGAGGGCTGGGAATCAAGGATCTTAGGAGACAAAACAGCTCTCTACTAATGAAATGATTGTGGAGATTTAATGGGAAACAACAGGCTCTATGGAAGGATGCGGTCATAAACAAATATAGGCAGATAGATCAGTGGTGCACTGATATGATACTAGTACCTATAGAGTATCAGTATGGAGAACCATTAGGAATCTCTGGCCTAACTAGCAGAGAGCATATGCTATACAGTGGGAGATGGAAGCATAACACTATCCTGGAAAGACCTCTGGATTAGTCAAGCAACTCTAAAGCTGAACTTTCCAGATTTGATCGTTTCCTTTACACTAAATGGTATAGTAGCTGGTAGCTGGTCCCAGCAGGGGTGGAATATTACATTTAGAAGACACTTTAATGATTGGAAAGTGAACAGATTTGTGGACATGATGAATGTCCTTAGAAGGGTTCATTGGTACTAATACAGAGCCTAACACCATAAAATGGAAACATAACAGGGATGGGGTCTTCTCAGTAAGTAGAAGTTACAAAAAGGAAGCAGAGACACAGCCTCAGACCACACTAGGACCCTGGAAGCAGGTATGTCAAAGTAAGGCACCAACAAAGGTCAAGTGCTTCACTTGGTTGGTAGTTAGGAAAGCTTGCCTCACCCATGAGGGACTACAGAGGAGGAAGTTCCATATCGAATCCAGGTGCTCCTTTTGCTGTGAGAAAGTAGAGACAAACAATCATCTCTTCCTCCATCGTAAATTCACTTCCAAGCTTTGGTCCCCGTTTTTCACCTTAACAAAGGTCAACTAGACCATGCCTGAACACACAACAGACCTGCCAAGCTGTTGTATTGGGAGAGAGGGTAGCAAGTCTCAAAGGGAATGGTGGAGATTAATCCCAGCATGCATCTGGTGGACAATTTGGAGAGAGAGGAATGGAATATGTTTTGAAAACAATGCAACAACATCTTGAAAGTAAGGAAGATGCATTGCTATATTTTAGTTTTGGTGTAAAGAAAATTGTATAGAAAAGGTTGAACAGTTAGTAGATATTTTAGGTTCTTTGTAAATACACTAAGATGTTCTTAACAGTTCCTTTTTTGGAGGTGTTCAGCATGTCCTTAATGCTGTGGAATACAACCTTACCAATTTCAAAAGAAAAAGTGACTTCCAGTGCCAACAATCCTTTGGTTTTGTGATGTGAACGCATAGTTGCTGATCTGTGACTGACCGCCATCCTTCTTTGTGATTCAACAACTAATTGTCACTGTCATAAAATTGTGATTTATACCACTTGGTACTTTTTAAAATAAAATCTTACTTTATCAAGGTAGTCCACTTGTGATAAGCCAAGGGTATGTCCTGATGCAAGCCATCTTAAAATTGGGTAAAAAATGAAACAAAAATAGGAAAAATTTAAAATAGACCAAAGTTGAGATGAATCCACGGGGAAATGAGGTTTAGGATTTTACTTTCACATTTGGTTTGTTTATAATCATCGGGGATTTGTCACTCACAGAATGGTAAACTCTTTGGTAAGGAGCTTTATTGACTGTTGTAAGGTGCTTCTGAATAGAGTCTATCAGCGTAAGCCAAAATATTTAATTAGCATTTCTCCCTCTATGATTGTGTGTGGAATATAGTAATGTTCCTCTCTTCTATGTGGGGTAAAGTAAAATGCTATTTTCATGGTTCGCTTTCCAGTCTTCAGCGTGATTGGAGGGCTTTGTTTTAATGAAACTCTTTCTTGGGGTATGTCCTGTTTTTGTATATCCTTATCCATCAGTATTCTTTTGTACGAAAGGCTTGTCCCATCATATTATCTCTATTTGATAAACCTTAATACCACTTCATGTTCCCCATGATTGTACTTGCACTATGTCCAAATTTCTCCTTTAAGCAACCTTTTCTTTTCCATGGAAGGAGAAACACCCTGAAGCATATATATTGAGCAAAAGGCATCTTCCCTTAAGCTTTGGAAGTGGTAAGACCATAAGAGCTCGAAAAAAAGGACCAGCATGATATGTGGCTAGAGCCTATTGTGTCGGACTAATTTTCAATCTAGTATTTTGGTGGATAAGTGGATTCTTTCTCGCCTCCGCCCAAATCCTTATCAACATCTGTAGATATCAGCCCTTTTTGGGTTGCCACTCCATCATGGCTTCACATTCCTTCTATATTATCGAATATATGACAACAGTTCTACCCCCTTAGTTGTGCTACTTTTCCTGAATATCTAAGTACATACAAGATAAGGCACCAAAAATGCAAGATATGGATCAAGACAGATGATTTCACACCCTACAGATTTTAGTCTTCAGAATCCAGAGATCTGTTTCTTCTTGGTGCGTATGTTAAATTACAATCAAGTTGGTATCTGAGTATTGTTGCACATTATCCAATTTCTCTATTCCCATGATGATCAGTTGTCAATCATTTGCACTACCATCTTTTTCCCTGTATGAGACATTCCTATGGTATCGAAGTGGTGTGAGATCCATAATATGGAATGAATGGAGATTTAGTAGTGGTCCAGTTGTTACGTTGTCTTTGCTAATGTTCAGCCTTAACAGTATTTCAGACATTGAAAAGCTGAGCTAACTTGGAGAAGAGCCAGTCCATCAGTTTGAGGAAAGTCCAGTGATCAAGTTAATTGTTAGACATGACATGGCTCGAATTATTTTTGAAAGAACCAGACTTTTAGTTTATCCTCTTTATGCTTTTTGGTCTGATACATATATGCCTTATTTGGAAGGCATAGTAAAGGTCTGGTAGGCCTCAACCCAAAGTGATGTAAGCCTTGGAGGATGAATAATGTTTTAGTGCGTTATGATAGAAGTTTATGCTGAGCAAAATTAGTCTGCCTTGCCTCTGTGGGGCTTAAACTCTACTAATACATGCTTGAATCCTTAAAATTCATTCTCTTGAGTATCCCAAACGTTATGTGCTGCCTTTTTTTGGTTAAAATTAAAAACCATTCACCTTGGTTACATGCACCTGATGATGGGGGATTTGGCATGACCCGTACCCATTTATATATAGAACCAAATAATTATACGGAGGAGGACATAAACCTTAGCCTCCAAGGGAAGTGAAGAATGAGTCTTTACTCATCCTTGTGCAAAAAAAAAAAGCTTGTAGCATAGATTTGAACAAGAGAGGGGGCCTCTCTTATAATACAAGTTGATAACAAGTTAAAACTAAATCTGCCAGGCCAACTAAACATTTAGTCATCATCAAAAGAGAATTGACAATTGACCTTTGTTAATCTTGAATCTAAAGCATAGATATCCTCTTTGATCACTTTTCATCAAAGCTTTAACCTCAGACTGTAAAGTTAAATGTTGAGTGAAGAATTCATCTTGATGAAATATCAGCCCGAGATTGGCAAGTTTGCCTGCCACAACATTGGCTTCTCTAAAGAAGTGCTGAATCTTGCTTCCTCCTTAAAATAGAAGATGTCTGATGGGATGTGAATATGTCCTTGAAGCTGCGTTTGAATTTTATATTGGAAGTTGATCATATTAACAAGGAGCATTGAGTTGGATTCTATGATCAATTCCCTGTAACCAATGTCTCTACACCATTGTAAGCCTTTAAGAGTTCTGATCATGTTTTTGAAAAATTAACTTCATTGATTTATTCAGACCACTTCTTCTTTTTATATGATAGTAATAGCTATACATTCAGATTTATGGTTGCTGCATGTGCCAAAGAAGGAGTAGAATTCCATGACCATATTCCCCCTGTAATCTCTAAGGATTCCGCCTCCTGCTGCCTCACCTGGATTGCCCTTGCAACATCCATCTTTATTGAGCTTCATAGGGTACTGTTCAGGCTTGTCCCATTTGATAAATTTGATGTTAATCCTGTTTTTGGCCTTTTCCACTGTATCGCAAATGTCAATCCAGTTACGAGTGACTTTTAGACAGGGAAACTGGCTATTCAAAATCAGACTCATCAACCAAGTAACTTTGTTCACAGTTTTTGCACAGAGATGGTAACGTTTTCAAATCTGAAGTTGCATTTCTCTTTCCAAATCTCCCAGCATATGACAGATGGTACACATTGTAGAAGAGCTTCATGAATCTTATTTTTTGGCTTAGTGAGCCACCAATTCGAAATCATGACTCTTAGTGATTCCTTTTCTACAGGAACTCTACAGGAGTTACAAAAGAGTTCTCAAAGAGCGTTCATCTCACCCCTGCAAAATAAATGATCCACTGTTTCTAGATTATAGTTTTTGCAACAATAGCATCTAGAGGAGCCATGGACTTTAAATTTTTTTAGCAACAATTTCATCAGTAGTAATTTTATAATGCAGTAATTTTAACATAAAAAAGGATACTTTGAAACCCAATTTGGAACGCCACATCTTGCAACAGTTAAAGAGTAATAATTTCTGGAAAATCTCAACTGATTCCAGGATGATTTTGCAGGTGAAAACACCACTTAAATCTTATATCCATATGGGGTAATCCTCTTTATCAGGCTCAGTTTTGATATTAATAATATGTTGACATAAGTGAGCAGGCAGAATACCCCACCCAATTTGTGCACATTCCAGACACCATTCTCCAGGAAGTTAGAAACTTTACATTTTTGGACCTGTTACCTTGAGGTAGTAGCTTAGCAATGGGACCCAAATATGTCCACTTATCCCTCCAAAAGGAGAGATCACCTCTTCCTATTTTCCATAAAATAAACTTTTCACAAGTATTTCTGATATTGGTGAGTCTTTTCCGCACATGCGAATCTCCCTTAGCTCATTTTCAGACTCCACGTGAGATCTAGGGCAATACTTAGCTTCAAGAAACTGTTTGAGCATGGAATTCTTGTTCTGAAAGTCCACCAGCTTTTGGCTGAGGGAAATCACAAAATCTTTGAATGCTTCTAAACCAAGCTCCTCCCTCGTTAGTAGGGAAACAAAGTTTCCACCATTTGATCCACTGATCTTTGTTTTCCCATCACTGTTGCCCCAAAAGAAATTAACAATGCTATTTTCTATCTGAGTGATATCAGTCCTAGGAAGTTGAACAACAGAAACAATATGTAGAAGAATGGAAGAAAGCACAGGTTTAATAAGGACAGCTTTACCTCCAAAAGAAAGAGTTTTGGCATGCACGCTAGTAATTCTGTTAGACACTTTAGCCACTAAATCGTTAAAATACTCAATCTTTTCTTTCTCATATAAATTGGACAACCTAATTAAATGGTAAGAGTTGTTGAGCGAAACCTGTGATATCTTTGACTTCTTGTATAAACTCACCAGTGGCTTTTGGATGAAGAATGAAACCAGACTTCCTCTTATTCACCATTTGTCCAGAAATTTTTCCTTAGTTGCTAAGTTTCTGCATCATCATTGAGTTAGATGAGGATATTCCAGAAGTAAATAAAAATGTATCATCAGCATAACAAAGTTGAGTGATGAGAGGATCTTTTTTGTTACTAGAGAAAGGGGTGAAATCATCAGTAATCAAATTATTTCATCATTCTAGAAAGTAACTCAGCACTAATGATAAAAAGAGAGGAGGTAGAAAGAGGGTCTCCCTGTTTGAGCCCTCTAGAAGATTTAAAGAAGCCAAGTCTAGCTATACCAGTTGTTGGAAAGTAATCTCCATATCATGTCAGTCCAAACATTAGAAAATCCCATCTGTTTCATGCAACATTAGCCTTATGGTCACCTTTCTTCAAGTTATGAATCATTTCTTGAGTCAAGCTGATGTTACTCACTAATTGTTTGGTAGTGATAGTTTGCAGATTGAGTTTCTCATTCACGAATATTATGTCATAAGATCACACTTCCTCTACAAGATATAACTATTTGAGAATGAATATTTTTTTTGCTTACCTGTGCCCTTAATATGTCCATCTGGCCAAATGATTTTTTTGTGAAAGAAAAATTAACAGGAGGAGTTTTGCTTACCGTCTATCTTGTCATATTGTATGTCTTCACGTATCTAAAGATTTTAACTCAAGAGAAGTGGTAGTTTTTCTTGTTTCTTGTATTACCATTCTCTATTGATAGGGTTAAATGATTTCGCAGAGAAAATGGAATCCTTTTCCATGTGAATCTGTAGTTGATATATTGTTGATGCTGTTTTGCAGGATGAACGGTATGCTAAGTATATAGGAAAGCAGGCAATTGTGCCATTGACATTTGGTCGCCATGTGCCAATTATCTCTGATAAGGTAGGGAAAAGTTCTGCTTCTGTAGTCCGACTAAGTGCAAGCAAGACTTCTCTTAGAGCTGAAAGTATATGAAGTGACATCTAAAGGTAGGTGAATTGTTACCTAGAGGAGTGAGTCACAAAGTTGTAATCTTGTCAAACCTATACGTAGTAACTGTTTCTCTGAAATTTGACTCAAGAACTGATGCCAGAGCCATACACGTGGCTGTCCTCCTTTGACCATTTTTCATGTTAATTCTTTTTTGTCTATTCGGATATCTACTGTCCTCCATGGCTACCTTTCTCATACTTCTTTTTGGATGCCTAGGGGTCATACAAAGTTATGATGGCTTGTGTTAGAGAATTTATTTCATCATCAGTTGCACAATAGTTTCCCACGGGGTTTATCATGTCCTGGGAACTCCACTTGTTGTCTTAAAGTGTTGTGTTAAATAGTCAGGTTCTTTCCAATGTTATCAGGACTGAATTTCGTTAAGCCTGTAATCTATCCCATCTGTTCTATTGCTTTGGGAGTCCTCTCTTAACTCAACCTATTGAGCCATTAACTGTACTCCGGACATACTCTGTAGCTTTCTGAGCATTCTCTTTCTGCTCAAGGCTCACTCTTCAACTTATTGAGCCTACTCTCTCTCCTCCAGGCCCCCTTCTTATCCTGATGAATCCACTCGCTCTGCTCCAGGACCACTCTTTCTGTTGAACTTCTTAGGTCTTTTTAAAAGAAAAATAAAAAGAAAGAAAAAGGTCTTCAGTTCACATGTAAACTATGGAACGGGGTTACATGTAAAAGAGGACATTAGAGAACCTATCTCACATTGGTTGTATTAATGGTTTCTAAAGGAGTTAATATGTCCTGGGTTCAGATTCTTTCACCGCTTAGCTTTTCAGTGTGGATGGTTTAGATGCTTGCGAGGCAAATTTTTCCTTCAACAGTAAAGAATATTTTGATAATTAACTATACATTTTTATGTTCAAACATGAGTTTGCTTTTCGAAGAATTGTACGGTTGTCAAAGGTAAGTTTTGGTGATGCATAATTTCTAACAGTATGTCGACAAAGACTTTGGAACTGGTGTATTGAAGATAAGTCCTGGGCATGATCACAATGATTACCTACTTGCTCGCAAGCTTGGTCTTCCTATACTTAATGTGATGAATAAAGATGGGACTCTAAATGAGGTGGCTGGGCTATATGCGTAAGTAATAAGCTACTTCCTATTTGGAGACTGTTGGTTTTTGAAATATTATAAATTGTTTTTGGATATGATTATTCCACTTGTGCAGTGGCCTTGACCGGTTTGAGGCAAGAAAGAAACTTTGGTCAGATCTTGAGGAGACGGGCTTGGCTGTAAAGAAAGAGGCTCACACTTCTCGAGTTCCTAGATCGCAGCGTGGTGGAGAAGTGTGACTCTTATGTTCTGCTCTTTACTCTTTTGGATTCCTGTATCCTGGCGTTGTTCTCACTGTACTTTTTCCCTTTCAGATTATAGAACCTCTGGTTAGTAAGCAATGGTTCGTCTCAATGGAGCCTTTGGCCGAGCGGGCACTTGAAGCAGTTTCAAAAGGAGAACTGACTATTATGCCCGAAAGATTTGAGAAGGTATGTAATCATATTGGTAACTGTCTTGCTTCATATGGCTCAACATCATTTGCTTTTCATCCTTTTGTTGTAAACTCTTCTTTGTTTTTACATTTGTTGTTTGAGTTTCTTAGGCTTCTAAAAATGCTAGATGTTGCCTCACATTCAACTTGAGGAGTCCTCTTCTTTTCAAGTTCTCTGTAATATTACTGAAGAAAACATTGTTTCTGGCACTGTTATGTCTATTACAATTGGTTTCCTTTAGCTTCTTACTCACCTTTTGCATACAGATTTTTTATTCTATTGGTCATTCTGATCATCAAAACTATTTTATTGGGAATAATCCAGTAGGTGAAGAGTCTGAGGACTGCATCCGTGGAGTTCTTGGGGTGAATGACTGCGCTAGAGCATTACTATAGGTCATATATCAGTATATGAAGCTTACAGAGATGTTCTTGTGATACTCTTAGCATTAAAATATGCTGGTAGACCAAGTTAAAATGTGTATTTTTGAAAATGAAACTTTGGTATTTATTCAGGATGTATTCACTTATATGGTAATCTAGTTTTAGTTGCACCAAAAAATTAAATCTTGAAAATAGCCTCATTGCCTGTCAACCTTGACTAGATTTAGTGGGTTTTCATTTGCCTACTTCTCTTGATGCACTGCAGATATATAAGCACTGGCTCTCTAATATCAAGGATTGGTGCATAAGCAGACAATTGTGGTGGGGACACCGAATACCAGTTTGGTATGTTTCTGGTAAAGACTGTGAAGAAGAATATATTGTCGCTAGGAGTCACAGAGAAGCTCTCGCGAAAGCTCAAGAGAAGTATGGGAAAAGTGTTGAAATATATCAGGATCCGGATGTTCTTGATACCTGGTTTTCAAGGTAGTTTTTTTAACTTGTTTTTTCCCCTTGAACTCCACTTGGATATTTTTCTTATGAAACTATCTGAATATTAATCTAGAACAGAAAATCGATCGGTTTGAACAATGTGGATTTCTATGTTTTGACGCAAATTTACAATTCAATTCTATGTCTAGCTATGGCTATCTGTATGTCATGTATCTTCAAGGTTTATGGAATTAGTTTTCATACTTAAGGTCTGAATTGCCTATTCTGATTGTTGTTCTTGTCTTATTGTCTCAGAACTCAACTCTGTCTTCTCTGATCACTTATCGACTGTTGGCTATGAGCTTGTCAGCTCTATTCAGCATCATTAGGGGCCAATGTTCATCAATAAGCCCCAACTCGTGTTCTCATTTTCAATTTATTTTACATGATATTGTTGGTTTTCCTTTTTCTCTTATATTCTCATTTATTATCTTTCCCTCTTAACATGCTTCAGGCATTCTTTTAAGATATTTCCTAATTTATCTTTTATCAGCACTACAGTAACCATTTCACAAGAGAACTGTGTTGTTTCTTATCTTCTTGTCTGCTACTGTAAAATCTTGATGTTAATTATTATTTCAATTTTATGCATTTGAAACCTTCAGTGTTCACTTATAATACTGTTGAAATATTAAACTACAGATTTGATAATATTTTGCTTTCTGGTTCAGTAGATTACTGGTAGTCTTCACATGATTAGTTCCATTTGCTTGCTGATTTCGGCTTTCTCTGATACAAGTCTTTGTTCTTTTCATTTAGTTCATTGTGGCCCTTCAGCACACTTGGATGGCCAGATGACTCAGCAGAGGATTTCAAGCAGTTTTATCCAACATCAGTTCTTGAAACTGGGTTTGTACTTATTCCCTTTTCTTTCTTCTCTGTTCTTTCATAAGAGGGTTCAAGGGTTACCATTCTTCAAGTCTTCTGCATCTCCTAATGGATGAGTTATTTACCATCAGTGTATAAATCTTCCACACACCCAACCCCTATCTTTCCTCTTCCTATCTTGCACTGCACAGCCTTTAATGTTCACTGCTTTCTTCCCCTCTGTCGCATTGATACCAGAAATGTGAATGTAAGAAGACCTATGTTTCTGTAATACACCTGAAGTTCAGAAATGCTAGATATGCAAGAGAAATAACTAAAAAGTAAAACCCTCCTAATACTGCTATTGACAATAACCCAAAAATCCAAACCTTAGTGATCTTTGTAATCACCCACCCTTATCTGCTAATGAATGACATATAATTATGTTTGTTACTGTTAATTTTCCATTTTGATTTGCTGTTTCTGCGTCGTAAATATTTATAATATGAATTATAAATTTATTTGTTAAAAATTTTTCAGTTTTATGGTAGAAATTTGAATCTGTTTTCTTTTTGACATTGTTAATTTAAGCTTTGGATAGGATTAGGGATGCTGATATCAATATACTTTCTAGGTTCAATTCCTTGGTAAATCATCTATTTCCTCGTAATTAGTCTAAGTCAATCTAGCAATCAAGATGGAAAAACAATAGAAGTATCCTGTCCATTTAACAAACCTACTGATGGAAAGTTGCAACTTCACATGGTGTAAAAGAAAAAATAAAAAAGAAGAAAAACAAAGGTACACGCATTATTTAACATCTTAGTTTATGCTAGTGATGAGATATTATCACTTGGATCTTGAATTTGACATGCTACCTTCTTTCCTGTTTGAAGATGTTTGATGCCTTGAAAGAAAAGTTAGGTGAGGTAACCTAATTTTACTACCATTGTTAATAGATAAACTCTTGAACTTCTGTTACATTTACGTGAAAATGGGGCCAACTGTGGGGAGGCTTTTTGATGAATTCAAATTAGAAGTGACCTTATATTATGTGAAGCAATATATATAGGACTGCACCATGAACTCGTAAAGTACTATGAATATGCACCATGAACTCGTAATGGACTGCACAATTAATTTGTAATGGTGTAGTTAAAGTTGGTTTTTAATTGTGAAGAAATTTGAAACAAAGTTGAACATTACATCACTCCTATCAACCTTGTTCCAGCTGCTTGCTGCTTGATTCTATATGCTCATAGCATTAGAGTGACTAAGCCAACAGATTGTAAGTTATAAATGATTACATTTTCTTGACACCCAACTAGTTCTTCTAGATGAAGGAGTTTCTGTTTACTGCGTGGTTGTAGTAGTGTCATGCCCCAAATCCATGTGACCGGCACCCAGAGCTCTACTCTACCCAACCGAATCAACCCATACATGAAAACCCATCTATATGCTTTAACCCATACATGCGGTGGTCTTTTCAAATTAAAATTTCATCATTTGAACAGTTTAAAACTGAAGCATGAATACTCTTTAAACCAACAACTTTTCATTTAAAAGAGAATGCATATGGTGGAGAATTTTGTTCATGCATGCCATATGAGTAACCATAGATACAATCCAAAAATAGTGGCTACTCTGTCTATGGAACCTTTGACACGAGATGAAGAAATCAACCGAGACATGCCCCGGTACTCGAAAGAATAGTATAATAGTTCTCCACGAGTGCGAATACAGAGCCTCACCAAAAGTTTCAAAAGGAGATGTGGAGCTATCCTATCCATGGGGTTCCGCCTGCACAAGTCCAGTCCTTGAAATCAGAAACGGAAATTTGGCTAATGAGCCTAAGCTCCACATGCCTCATATGTATCATAAATTGTTTCCCCAAAAAGTGAGACAAGAGTTAAAGAAAATATGGTACATGCATAACAATTGATATTAAAAGGAACACTTGAATCAATTGACAATTGAGTTGAAAAAATAATACAATAATGTAAAACGTGTTTGTTCCCAGTCATTCTTTAGAAAACCCAACTTTAGGAAATCAAGAAAAGTTATTCATTTAGCGGGAGTAATACACTAAAACTAACAAAACTAAAAAGTCAACTAGGTTATGTACCTAGTGGTAAGAATCATCTACCCTACTTGCGTCGTATCATTGCAGTGCCGCACGAATCCACTCAACCATGCTAACAAGGTAGCACAACAATACCCTCTCATGGGGGCGCCATGCTGTAGTTCCAAATTGTAAGGTTGGTTCTACGCCTACACCGACACGTGTAGTTTCATGACCTAATAAGGAAAATATCCGAGGCTAATTTGGGTGCAAAATCAAACAACTCCCAAAACAATTTAAATTTTATCACTAGGACATTTATAGCCAATCCAGCCATCTATGAAAGGTTAAGTCAAAAGGGGTTTTTACAATTCATGAAATTCCATTTAGTAAAAATAGATGGCACTTGTTCCTCGTTTAACTTTTAAGAATCAAAATGATATTTCATTTCAAGAATAATGATCGAAATAGCACTCAGGTACTTATTATGTAATAAATGGTGCAATTCCAACCCGCTCGTCCCCACAAGATAGGATTCACATAATCACATTTAGAACATATTTCAATAACCGCATTTTGATATGCGTTTGGAGGAAAGGCTCCAAAAAGGAGTAGGTTTCAACATATCTCAAACGCTTTTCAAATCTTACCCAAAAGAATCCAATGAAGCCAAAAATTCACAATTTACATATTACAATCTTATGCTAATCATTAACACGTTACATAAATATCAACTAAGTGGTGTCGTTCAAATCCACTCCCAATCTCGGGTAGTGTAAACGATCGCAGCAAGTATAGAACCCAACGAGGAGTTCAGGTCGAATCCCACAGAGACTATGCTAAGCCCACTTTTTATAGTACTAATCAATATAATATTGCAAGATTAGAGTATTCGAATTGAGATTTGTAAAATTTAACTATAGCTACAGAGTGTAAATTGCTAGGGTTGTAATCAATTTGAGGCAATTCTAGGGAAGTGACCCCAATTATGGGTTGATCCCCCTAAATCAGCCACAGTGTGGATAGATTGAGAATGGGCCAGGGTTGAACATGCAAGCAAAGACTTAGGCAACCCATGGGTATCTTTCAATAGCACCATAGGTGTCAATCTACTTTAATTTTGTCAAATTGAAGAAAACTCCCTTCTACCCAGTTGTTTGTTGCCAATTGGAATTCAACCTATGTCTAGGTGAATCCATTAAACAAGGGTTATGCCTTGAATTATTGTTGATTGATGCTAACCCAACCTAAATTTGCTTTTTCAAGCCTCATAAAAGTAATTGTGCAGGATTGAGTGGCTTTCATCATCAATCACATACTACAAAGCAAAATCAATCAAATGTTCATAATCCCAAACTCAATTTTACCAAATTAGGATCATTAGGGCTCACAATCCTAGATCTGGGTTTAATTACCCATAGAAAGAAGAAGAAGAGAAAGATAGTAATGAGACATGCTTACCAATGGAAATTGAGATTAGAGAAGAAATCTTCAATAGATGAACTTGAATCTTCAAATTACAAGCTAAGATCTAAGATCTATAATGGAAACTAAGGACAACTAGCTATTTGTACTCTCTACTGAAAATATGAATGAAAAAGCTCCGTAAAATTTACAAGAAAAATCTATTTTTCTACTATGTCCCAAAAATCCCAGTTAATTCAAACTTGGAGGTGCTAGGTGTGCAAGGACGGACCATACCTTGCTCCGTACTTTACAGATTGGCTTCTGTCCACAGCTTGTCATCCATTGATCGACAGACCGTCTTTGGGAAAGACAGTTCATCCCTTGTACGGTACTTTAGAATTCCACTTCTGCTTTGTCTGAGTCCGTCTTTCAATTGACGGACCATCTTCTGAAAAGATGGCCCGTCCTTCAAACCGTCGGTTAGGGATTCTGTCAACTTGGTTTCTGGAATCTCTTGCTTGACTTGGACGACGGATGATGCGGACCGTCAATCAGACAGATGGTCCATCTATTGTCTCGTCCTTTGGACAGTTTTCTGACTTTAACACCTCTCATCTTCATTTTTCTTGGGTTCCTGAAACATAGCATAATAAGGTTGGTTTCCACTTAATTTAACTCCTAAAGACATGCAAAATGCGATGTATCGCTAATTCCCTACACATCACTAAGTCAATGAAGTGACTAACTTCACAAGTTTAGCAAAAGTCCCTATTTCCCAATTCAAAAGCGAAATCCTGAAATTTTAACTCCAATTTGTCCATTACACGTGCTATGATACCTAGTCGCTCCTTTAAAAACTCAAAACGATATCATTCAAGAAAACCTAACACTATTCATCTTCTTTACCAACAAACTTTCCAATTTCAAGACTTTCTTTTTAGGATTTCATTAATCGATGTTTAAATATATTGGAGTGAAAGGGTTAATTTGTCAAACCCTAGAATTTTCAAAACTTGAGTTCTTTGATATATTTCTTTGAAAATCTATAAATTCCATGTAGTCAGGAAGTTAGGGAATATATTTAATGGATCAAATCTACCAAGAAATGCATTTAATTCTCATCTCAAGATGGCATTAATGGTGTGGGAGCTCTCCCTTCTCTATAACCTCCAAAGCTTGTCCCAAAATAATATAACTTTCTATTTCACGAATTGTATATTTAAAAGGCTACAGGCACATGGCGCCAGCTGGGACGCATTGAAGGGGCTTCACTGCCCGAGTGGTTTGCTCCAGCTTTGTTGGACGCTGATAGGAAGCAACTCATGCAACTTAGTGTCAATCACTAAATTTCATTTTGCTCTCCTTCGTTTCCATTTCTTATTCAAATGAGTCCAAACATATATTTCATTGTCCAACAAGATAAAGTCAACGTAGTGCCATTATCTTTAGCTCCTTAACTTAGCATTTATTCAATTGTCTTAGCAAATCAAATTACTTGCTTTCACTTCTTTATTCTCATTTTGTCTACTTCTTTTGCTAACTAATTTTTTGTTCCCATGAAGTTTCAATGGCTGATCACTGGTGAAATGATTACTCCATT
>JACEIK010008773.1:16057-46203 GCA_018107945.1 Datura stramonium
CATTCAATTAATTCAAACACTTATTTCATGGAGTTATAATTTATTTCAAACTATACCAATGCTCGTTTCAAGAGTTTCCATGACTTTGTTTACTCACTTGGGTTCGCGTGACTCAGGTTTGATTAAATTGTATCCTTAAGCTCGAAGCTGATCCGAATTAATCATATTAATTCACGGGGCTTCACATGTAATAAGAAAGTTTACGCTAGAGCTTATGCTAGATTTGTTTGTAACAACCACCCTCCCCAAAAAAAGGAAAGGAAAACTCAAGTGAATTAAAAAAATGAAAGTAAAGTTGTGAAAAGAGGAGATGTATTTATTAATTTCTAATTTGATAACTGAGAAATACGCTATTTACTGATTCGAAACTCATTGGATAATGTGCCACCCCTCTCCCTTCTCCTTTCTCACTTGAATACCAGACTAGGTTCCCCTAGTAGGATTTGAACCCGTGATGTGCGCTTGCTTTACATATGTGCACCTTGTTGTCCTACCTTTGCTGTTGAACCAAAGCTCTGGGGCTGGGACATATTGGTTTCTTGACAATAATGGTGAATGTAAATACCTATTTATGGGTATGAAATATAATCTACATCTTATGTTTAACTGACGAGAGAGAACTTCTATTGATTCATATTGTAACATTCTAACACAATAGCATGCACCATCGTTACAGCTAAAAAGAAACACAATAGCATCCACCATCAAGCTCAAGTTGGGAAGAGAAGTCAAATTGAACTCGCTTATTTAGAAAAAAACAAAAAACTAAATGGCACTGTTAATGCCGTAGTTGCCTGACAAGCTGCTGGAAAATTGAAAGAAAAGTTTTCCTCAACCAATACTATTTTTCGAAAAGTTTTGGCCACTGGAATCTTAGGAATTTTCAGTTGCTTGAATCTCCTGGAAGAGTAGACTGGAATAATGGTTTTGATGCTGGCTAAAATAGCAGCAGTCTCCACCAGAGCAATGACTGAAAGAAGCATGCTGTTGCCGGAGCGATCACCGGAAAGAGGTGTTGTGTTGCCACAGTTACAGGACAGAGGCAAGGTACTCTTTGAACAGTTTGGTGCTGTTGGAACAGTTATCAATAACAGGCAAGAGTAATTTTTGAAAAGAAAATTTTTAACTTTATGGTCGCCAATCGATATACAGAAGCTACTTAGGTCTCTAACTAGAAACTCTCTTCTATGTGAGAAATACTAGTTGAGAAGAAAAAGATGTAATGATTACAAGAGCGAGGTACCATCAACATATTATATGAAATTAATGAGGAATAACTTAATCCTAATTCTAATTTTTTAACTTTCACATACTAATACGTGACATTTTAAAATGTTTAGATATAGATTACTCTTAATCTTTTCTTTCCCTTTGTTTCAAGAAAGTTGATATGTTTCATATTTTTCATGTTAGTATCTTTTCAAGACTACTCTGATTTTCAAAATTGTAACACTGCTATATTGCAATATTCTCTGAACAGTAATAGTTACTTGGTAACAGGCACGACATACTGTTCTTTTGGGTGGCACGAATGGTGATGATGGGAATTGAGTTTACTGGGACTGTCCCTTTTTCAAATGTTTATCTTCATGGACTAATCCGTGATTCTCAAGTGAGTTCATGCTTTTAAGTTACTGCCTGAAATGTATGTCTTTACTCTTCTTGATACACTTTTTCTAGATAATTTGTTGATCGTTCTGGTTGATTTATTATTCGGTGGAGTTACTTGTCCTGTAAATACAATTCCCTTCTATTTTTGGCAAAATGTGCACTTGGTTATTGCAAATTTACATTGGTCGTAAGCCAATGCGTTTAGTTAATTCACCTTTCCCTTCTTTTCACAAGCTACCGTTTCAGCAAGAAGAGTATGTCTTGTAAAATTGTTTTACCACTTCAATAGAGTAACTTCTGCTGTTTTAGAGGAAAGTGAAGATTTTGTTCTTCCTAATTCATTGATGGAAGTGACCAATTTCTAAAGAAAAAGTTGTTTCAGGCCCTGCAGTGAGGTTTAAATTTTTATGTATTTCCCCGAACTGTTGGTTCATCAATCTTTGGATTAATTGGCTCTAAGGATGCAGTTTTTGTTGATTGTTATGTATTATTTGTGATAATGAGTTGATTTACTGAAATGATTGAATTTGGGTATGAACCTGCCGTATTTGCATCTGAGTTGCATCCAGGACACGTCTGAAAACCATCAATAGTTATGATAAGATCTGGATTTATATCTCCCATTTCCATGGTTCATTTCCTGCATATATTGTAGCTTTAAACTTGTCAGGGCTCTGTTTCAGGGAAGAAAAATGTCTAAAACATTGGGGAATGTCATAGATCCCATTGACACCATTGCAGAGTATGGAACCGATGCTTTGCGTTTCACTCTTGCCTTAGGGACTGCTGGTCAGGTTTGTAATGAGCTCTCTTTTGGTGACTAAATCACGGATAGGCATCTTCTTTTTTCTGCAATGGTGTCCACTGGATGCTTTCATCAGCAAGCTTATCTCTTTGTTATAGGATCTAAATTTGTCCACAGAGAGGTTGACTTCTAACAAGGCATTCACCAACAAATTGTGGAATGCTGGCAAGTTCATATTGCGGAATTTGCCTCGTCAAGATGACACTACTGCTTGGGAAGCCTTATGGGCCCATAAGGTTTGTCAATTTTGGTGTTTCAACCCAAATATATGTTTCTTTATGACAATTTGCTTCAAGACCTGTGGGCCAGAATAAGTTTAGGTACTAATGAAATAGGAGTGTTTGAAAGCACTGACATACTTATTAAAAAAGTAACTTCTGAAAGAACTGAGATAAGTTTGTAGTATGATGAAATGAAAAATGTATTCAATCAGAGATTGTTGTTTTGTCAGATTGAGTTTCGTGATCCACATTAACTCTGTCAGATTCAGATTGAGCATCGTGATCAGCATGGGCTTAAAAGACTAGAGAACTTAATCCTGGTTGTTGGCAAAACTCTCAAACATGTCAATTTTTGATTAGTTTTGTTTCCAGCATAGGCTGGTAGCATAGAAATTGTTTGCTATAAAATAATTTGGTATATACCCATGTCTGAATGTTGAAGTCCAGTTACTTCGAGAATTCTCAAATCGCAATGCATGCAAATTCACATCCTAGAACAAAGTTGCTCCAAAAGGATTGTGTTCCACTGAAGCCCCAATTTGTAGTGTTCAATCAAGATCCTTGGTTTCTATGTAGACGCTAGAATGAGAAAAATGGTTTTTTTGAGTACAGTGGAATCACTTCTTCCATATATCTTAGGTTGGTAATTTACCGGGAACTTTGGTGATCAATAAAAGATTAGGAGTCATCCCGAGGTTTCCAAGGGTCCAGTGTTGAATTGTGTTTTAATTCCGTGTCCGTGCCAATAATATATCATTGAGAATTCTTATCTATCTCACTATCTACTGTTCTCTCAGTTTGATAAAATGGAGTCTGTGCTGAAGCTCCCACTACCTGAATGCTGGGTGGTAAGATGATGTTTTGATGCTTATTAAGCCCAATATTGCATAGTAGTCCTGTTTTAACTAGTTCTACACCATTCAGGTATCTAAGCTTCATGCACTTGTTGATGAAGTCACCGCAAGTTATGAGAAATTTTTCTTTGGAGATGTTGGAAGAGAAATATATGACTTCTTTTGGTCTGATTTTGCTGATTGGTATGTCCTTCCTAGTGTTTTTTGTGCTTTTACTTGGTTTCCATGTTAGTCTTGTAACTCTTCTATTAAATAGGACATTATCCAATATCTGAAGTCCTAACCATCTACAACCAGAAACAACTGTTATTAAAGATCAATACTTAGAAGAATGATGCTGATGGTGGGAAGAAATTTAATTAGTAGTTCATTCTTACACTTGTGGATCCAAAATTTGAAGTTTATGGGTTCTTTCAGCAACCTCAAGTTAATATTACATATAACTGGGTTAAGAGTCAAATATTTTATAGAGGTATCAAAAGTCAAAAAGAGTCCAAATATTTATAGATATTTAGTTAAGTTCTTACTCATATGTAGGGTTTGAGCAAAAGCTTTTGGGTTCACGTGAACCCATAGTAATCACTGTAGATCCATCCGCCTCTGCAACACATTATCTAAAATCTGAAGCAGAGACTATTTCTACTGAAGCGTAATATGTAGAAAGAATGATAGCGTTGGTGGTCATAGGAGTTAAATTTGCAATTCATTCTTACTCTCTTGCATGGTGATTTGCCTTGTTCATGCTTGAAGAATTAGCCCATTATGAGCTAAAAGAGAGGTCACTACCCCAGGCCAGTACAAAAACTTAATGATATGTGTTAGGTATATTATAATTAAAGTTAAATTACAGTGATAAGAGGAGGTAAGCTTAACCGTGAAAAAAAGGTTATGAATGATTTTACTTCTCCTTCATCATGAAACTAGTTGTCTAATTGTACCATGAAATTAGTAACAATAAAGTGATTTCTGATCCGTTTGGTTTTAGCAGAATGTAAGAACCTCTGCCTAACTGTTTACATCCTTTATCTCTTCTTTGCTTACCTGACAGGAAGGTCTCTTGCTTTTCCTTGGTGAACTGGAATAGGCAAAATCTTACTTCTAATGAACTTGAATAATAATAAGATATACTTTTCTAATAGTATACCAGTAATGCTCCTTAATGATGCAAACTTTAATGTCATGATATTTGTGGGTGTGTTATAAATGGAAGAGTATTGTAGACTACATCTGAGTTTCTAAAACACAAAATCCGGTTCTGGACAACTTTAATTGCATCGATTGCTAGTGTTATGCGGAACCTGTTGGAGGTTTCGGTGATAGGTAATCTACATTTTGTTTGGTTCATATAAGTGAGACAAAAGGGAAGGGGGAGGAGGACATGCGTGTTTATTCCCTAAAGTGGACTATTAACCTTCTCCCTGGCTAACGTATTATAACTGGAGCTGGAAGGTGAGTAATGTTCATTTCTCCTTTCCATCCAGTTTTAGAGGGGTGGAAAAAGCTGATGTAGAAGTGTAACCTTCCCTCCACTCTCCGCTTGCTCTTTACTTCTGAATAAAGAAAAGACATAGAACTTACCTGTTCTGTTTCATTCTTTTCCTTTAATTCATCCTATCTTCTTCCAGACCTTAGCCAAAGATAGTATAGCTTATAGTTTATTTATCTCTTCTTCTGTCCCTGAGTCCCTGTCTACTTTTCAAGGTACATTGAAGCTAGTAAAGCTCGTCTGTATCACTCTGGAGATCATTCTGTTGCATCTGTATCACAAGCAGCTCTGCTATACATTTTTGAGAACATTCTTAAATTGCTACATCCATTTATGCCTTTCGTAACTGAGGAGCTCTGGCAGGTGATGTAATATATCCCTTTAATTTTGTGCTTGAATCAGTGACTTTTATTGTTTTGTATTGGCAAACTTAATGTCAAATCTGATGATACAAGATGAGTTAGGATTATGCAATCAGATATTTATGAGAACCTGCAATCTATGGGAAAGAATTTCACTCCAAAAGTCTTAATTTTATAGTGGAATACCAAAATTTCCATATCATTAACATCTTGGTAACTAAAGCTTACATGCAAATATGTGAGATGTATGAATTATCTAAATTAAAGGTGGTTTACAATGGGGTAGTTGTTTTTTTAAATTTATTTTATATTTTATATTTTTATTTTCCACTTAAAGATAGGTGTTTCGTTGAGGCAACTTTGAAGGCAATAAAGCTAGTTAAATAGAGTAGTCAAAATGAAATCCGACATCACACCCCCTGGGGTTCGGCCCTTCCACAAACCCTCCATGAACGCCAGATGCTTCATGCACTATGCTGCCCTTATCAAAAGAGAAAAGCGTAAAAAGACACTCTGCTGGAGCTTTAAGCGCAAATTGCAATTGAAGTTGAGTTTAGCTGAAAAAAGAGCTAATGAAGAAAAACAAAAGTTAAATATTAATACAAGAAATATTACTACAAGTACAAATAGTAATTATTTGGAAAGGGAGGAATGCAAGATATTTTGAAGACAGGAGTAGTTCAATCCAGAGGATAAAGAGTTCCTGCATTTCTCTGTTTATTTTTGGTGTAAAGAACAGTTAGTTGATATGCTGAATCATTACTAGCCTTTTGGCCTCTCTGTAAGTTTCGTCAGAGGCTGTATTTGTAGGTATGATGTACCAGGCCTTTTTTGGGTGCTGACGAATATAATTATGTTACCAATTTACAAAAGAAAAAAAATTTGGGCACAATAATTTAACCAAACTGTAATTAAGTGAAATATACAAAGAGAAAATCACGTCAATTAAGTTCACAAACCATTTTAAATTTTTAACTAGATGAAGATATGTAGTTTTAACTTTTGATTTTTTATTGGTTAGTTTTCCTTAATTTCTTTTAATTACTAACAATTCAATCAAAATATTTTCTTAACAATTAATGTATCACTTTGTTAACTATATTTACAAGGGTTAAGGGTACATGCTTGGTGCCAACATTAAAGAGCCAACTAAGCGACATGAAACACATAATGAGCACTTCACTGCTAAGTTGCGTGGACTCTTCACTTTTGATGCCGCACCCGTGTCGTACTCTCCAAAAATACACTACTTTTGGAGAATCCAACATGCAACCATCAACATTTTTGAAGAGTCCGAGCAACATAGCTTCACTGCGCTCCAAAGCTTAAGCATATCTTAAGCAAGCTTTTAACAACACTGGTTAATATCAGTTATAGATGGCAACCAACCTCTGATGAATGCACCCTCACCGCCCCAAAAGAAAAAAGGGAAAATGAAATGAGCAGCTTAAAGCTTATCAATACTCACTTTTTGCACAAGGTCACAAGTATATTAAGTTTATGATTCCTAATTCTGATCCATAATGTTGGGTCCTAGTCCACTCGCAGCTAATTTGAGTCTTTTGGCATCATAGCCTACCAACTTATTACCATTCTGATAATCTTGCATCCTAGTTTTTTTCTGTGTTAATTTTGCTGTTTTTCTTTACTGTAATTATGCCTGTGACAAGGTCTAGCTCCTGTGAATCTGTACTATCAATTGAAATGATCTGCAAATAATACTCATTTTTTGAAGTTGCATGACCTTCCGCCTAGACTGTCAGATTCGCTAGTCTGTATCACACCCTAGCTTCTTGTCGTTGATTTCTTGAAATGCGTTAATTTCTTAATCAATTAGTGGAAACTGCTAAGTTATTCAAACTATGACTTATTTAATTGGGTTTCTTCTTTTAGGAGTATTTGCTTGTGTTGTTGATCTGAGTCCCGTCACTTTTTAGTAAACTAGAAAATAAAAGAGACTGCATGATTTTGAAGTGATAGTTAATAACTGATGAAGTATTGTCAATATTGAAGCTGATGTAAATTTCTAATTGTGTTCAAAATTAGCCAAAGTTGCGACAAATGGTGCCCACTTTCAAATAGAAAAGAAATTGAATTGAAAGAGGGTACCTGTTTGTTTTCAATCTTGGTTGACATTGGAAAAAAGTTAGAATTCTAATATCAGCTTCAGTGTTGATGATACTGTTCGATTATTCTACATATATTTCTAAATATCAGCTTTATTTGGCCACTGGCCTGCTAGCTGATGAGGGTGCAAGCCATTAACTTAGCCTGTTCCAAAATCTGGAAAATCTTATAAGAACATCTAGTTTTTGCTTCAACAGGAAATAGCTTAAGGGTACCTGCTGTTCTCATTGCAGTTTGACTCTCCTGTTTCTGCAGGCATTACCCTGTAGAGGGGAAGCTCTTATAGTATCTGCGTGGCCACCTACTTCACTTCCCAGGAATATTGATTCCATTAAAAAATTTGAGAATTTACAGGCATTGGTGAGTTTGACTTTCAGCGTTTTTGTCCTAATTTTCATTTTATCTTTAATTTTAGTTATCCTGGATAGTTTATCTCTTCCATCAATTCAGACTAGAGCCATCAGAAATGTACGAGCAGAGTATGCAGTTGAGCCAGCAAAGCTTATTTCTGCATCTATCGTTGCAAATCCAGATGTCATTCAGTATATCTCTGTAAGATCTCCACTTTATTCGTGAACTTCTCTGTGATGATAACTTGTGGACTGTATTCAGATAACTATTCTTTCTGAAACGTAGTGGCTACTTGTTCTTTTGGTACCATTTTCCTGTGTTACTAATCAAAAGAAATGACAAAATGCAGGCACACTTTAAAATTTTTGGACCCTTAGAAATTCAAACAGATTAATGAAATTATAAGTTAAAATATTCCTAGGTTCAAAATATGTCTAAATTCTTTGGATTTTTGTTGGAGATACTGAAGGATATTCCATAACATTCTATAAGACATTATAAGAATACTTTGCCTCTACTATCAGAATAATTACATCACTTATTATTCAGTTTTTATCATTAACCATATTATTCATAGACTAAGCTTGAGCCTTCTTTGACATTGTTGATAATCAATTGTTGATAATCAATTCAACAAGAACTATTCTCTCATCTTTCCTCCTTTCTACGCAGACCAACAGAATGTAGGTGGTTATCATTGCAATGTTTGATGAAAAGGACACATTGAAGGAAATATTTTCTCTATATTCCGGAAGACTTTACATACAAAATTCGATAAGCTTAAAAATGATCTATATGATAGTGAGTGTAAGTAGTACTTAAAAATTTGATAAGATGAAATGATCACATATGAAAGATAGTGTAAGTAGCACAAAGAGAGGATAAAATGAGAGGTTGCTTGAGATAGTTTCACTAATATCCTATGTAGACCTCCACATTCATTGGTCTGTAGGTGCAATGATGGGATGATTGCAGATGATTAAAAGGGAGGCAGAAAACGCCAAGTATCTACAGAATCTGTGCGGAATTTGCTAAGACAGAACTACAGGAAAAGGACCTATAGGTGATACTTAGATTATTGGTATCAAGGTTCAGTTGTGTTTAGATTTACCTTGGAGTCCGCAGGTTTGTTAGGAGTCCTTTTATATGGTTAGAGATTTTTATGTCAATGCAGGAACATATGAGCTTAGAGAACCTCTAGTTTCTAAGTTTGCTTTAAGACAAATTATCTAGTATTCACTTGTTTGGCCTTAAAAAAGCTCAAGGATTAAATAGGATTCATCTAGCTGACCCCAACTTTATTTGGTGTTGGGTTATATTTAGTTATTTGAGACGAGGGAGGTGCGCAATCTCAGTTACCTTGTAAGGCCATTTGGATTGACAAAAATGATATCGAAGGTTCAGTGGATTTGGAAGGTTTTGGCTTTCATGTTACTTTCTTGAAGACCTTCAAGGGCCAACCTTTTGGTATGCCTATCTAGATTTAAACGTGGCTTTCACTCTCTTAATGCAGGGAGAAAGGGCTTTGGCTCTTCTTCGAGACTGGATTTGGGAAATGTCAATTTTGTAGAATCTCCTCCAGGTATGTCGATTTTGAGTATCATGCATTATGAAGTTGATAAACCCACGTGGCTAGAGCGCTCTAGTTTAATGTTTTTCCTTTTGTAGTGTTATCTAATATGAGATGAATCGCAGGAGATGCAAATCAGTCTGTCCACATTGTTGCTGTGAAGGTCTTAAAGCTTGATTCTCCTCTCATCGATATGGACATTCCTGCTGAAGTGCAGCTGCCTCTCTAAGCACGCCTGTCAAGATACAAGCTGAATATGATGGACTGATGGCTCGTTTGAGTTCTTCAAGCGTGAGTTCTGAGCTCTGCTCATTTTTCTGGATAAAATTAATTGAATGCCAAACATAAACATTGAATCGGTACAGTAAAATTAAAAAGGTTAAATATGGCACTTAGTGGCAATTGTGTCCACATATTAAAATTAGAAATAAAGATTTCCTACATTTCCATTTATTTCATGACTATGCATATACATGATACATGTCATTATTCCTAATTAGAGTAACTGTTACCAAGTGCAATTATGCAATTTAATAGATGAATATTAAAATACCTGACATGCAAAATCAGCATTCCAGCTCATTCCTGATACTCTCATGTTTCAAAACATTTTTCTCGAAAAAAAAAGAAAACAAAGTGAACATTCTCCTTTTGACCGTCAAAACAAGATATAGTTAAAATCCAACAATATCATGCTTGCTTTCCATTTCCATTTTTCTAGCTGCTTTTGACCTATAGAGTTGCTATATGCAGTTTGTAGAGAAAGCTCCCAAGGGTATTGTTCGTGGTGTCCAAGAAAAAGCAGCAGAGGCAGAAGAAAAGTTAACTCTAACTAGAAACCGCCTTAATTTCATCAAGTCAAAAGTTCTTGATTATAATTAGTTTCATTCCAACATCCTTATCACTCACTTTCCCTAATTCAACCCACTAGAGGTTAATCATTCATACTATATTCTGAGCTTTCTTTAGCTCAATATCAAGATGAATAGCCTCTTTCTAGATGTAGTAGATGGTGCAGATCATCTAATCGCATTTTTTCCAAGGCCATTTCCTTCATCTTTCTGCACCTCGACCAGCAGTTCCATCAAAAGAGTACTTGTTTACTTATTCTGTGGTTGTGCTTCAGTCTTAGAGTAAGGCCTTGAGAATAAAGCATCAAGTGATGGGGGTCTTGCTGATGTAAAGAATTATATTATTGTGAACATTTGTCACGGGAATGATCAGTGGCAGACTACCTTGCTCAAGGGGGTGTCAATTGACACCTCTTTGTTGAGAAATTGAACTGTGTAGATAGGTAATTTTGTTTATGTATATTTACTATATATGATGAATCCTCTTGATTTTTTGGAGTGCTTTTTACATTTTGACATCCTTTGGTGAAATTTGTGGTTCCGCCACTACAAGTGATCATGATTTCCATCCTCCATCTGTTCTGAACTGAATTCAACTTCTACGCAGAAACACTGCGCAAGTTGGTCTTCTTGTTTTAATTTATCTGGTCTTTTGAAAGTCCTGTTTAGACGTCATTTTTGGTTGTAACAAATGGCAGTTGATATGATCATAATTGCAGATACATTTCATCAGATGTTTTTCTTTTTATCTGTGAAATTAGAGCTAGATTTTATACATTGAAACTGAAAGGAATCAAATGTGAATCCTTATATGCAGAAGTCAAATTCGAGAAGACAAGTGAAGCCTTCTTACTAAAGCACAATTACTAGTGATAGATTAATAGTTACTTGCATAGACTATTGATGAAATGCGGATTTACCGATTGGGCGCCCTAAAGATAAAGAAAGGGGGTTCCCGCGTCAGACAGACAACAATTACGTATTGTTCCTCAATGTGCGCATAAAGCCTTGAATTCGCTCTTCAAAGATCAATAAAACAAGCACTATTATTGATTGTTAATTACAAATTCAATAAATAAAAAATCAAGATCATGGAGTAATTTATTGATACAAAATTGAGCAAAAATCCTTGGAGAAGGATGGTAAACTTTTAAACCACCCACAAGAGCTGGTCAAACATACTACTATAATTTGTAATATTTAGGTGGAAGTAAAAAGAGAATTATTTTTCGCTAACAAAGGATGAAAATTAATTAAACAAAACCATTACCAAAACTGACATCATCGTACTCGTCAAACAATTGGGGATGGATAGTTAACATTTTTCTGGGATTTGGCTTGAAAACATAATTCAGCTTTTCTACTTCCATTATTCATTTAAAATAAATACATGGTATCATACTACATTGTTGGAGAAGCTCCAAAGGTTTGACAAATCTTAAATGACCTATTAAGTAAATGAACATATTGTGCATTGAATTTCATTAAAATTCTTCATGTTTTTATATAAACATAAAATGATTTGAGTAACGCATAGGTCAATAAAGGAAGAATATACTAACATGACTCAATGCATGCACCAGTGCAATTAAATTCAACTGCAACAAAAGTTGAGATTAAATGTATCATAATATTTTAGATAAAAATGAAATCAGGAACAATGTATTGAATAATAAATAACATAAAAATAAGGCAAACATTATGAGGAAGATACAAGGAAATGGAGAATGTGCAACTATATTGGGTAAGACAAGCAGATTTTTAATGTTCAAGGCAAGGTGGACTTTTGGACTTTTTATACTGGCTACAAATTAAATACTAATTTTTCCACAATTAATGCTGTTTAACAGATATAATATGTAAAAAGTAGGTTATTTAAGAGTTTTAAGTATCATCAGAATGTAATTTCATCTTAATAGATTATAGAATGATTTATAATTAAATATTAATAGATAATTTAGAATATTTTAATTTATAATAGAGGCAAAATCACATTTCAAATTTTAATTTTTTGAATTTTCACTGGAAAGTTAAAAAGTGAAAAGTTAGATTACCATGAAAGTAAATTAAAGATATATGATATATAAGCAAGTGTTCATAAAATATTGAATGACTATTTTACCCTTCAATCTAAAACTATTCCTATAATATTATATATACTAAAAAGCTAAAATTGCATAAAAATAAATATTATTAGACCATTAAATATTTTACAAAGAATTATTAAGATGATGATAAAGAGTAAAACATATATATTATTTGAAGGGTAATATTAGTCTCTCAATATTTGGAGGTTATTTTAGTATTTTAACTTTTCACTTTTTGCCTTCTCACTTATTATTATTATTATTATTAGTTAGTTAGTTAGTTATTATTTATATTTTTTTATTTATTATTGTTACACCCCGTAAGTTCTGACACTTAGATGGCCCATTTGCATGTTGGTTAAGAGTTTTAGAATGTCATACATGTAGAAAAGGGCCTCGTGGAGACCGGATAAGCGCCAAGTCGGGATGTCAGCAGTGGAAAATGTGACTTATAAACCGCATTCGACAAATGCGACTTATAACTCACATTCGACAAATGCGACTTATAAATCGCATTCATTAAATGCGCATCTCTGTAAAGGCCCCAAGTATATAAAGTGCTCCCACTTCGTTTTTAAGTCACTTTTCATTTTATTTCCAGCAGACACAATCAGAAAATAGAGGAGGGTGAGGGTTCAACATAAATATTCGTCCGATTACGCTATCAAAAGCAGTCCAAACTCGAATTAACTTCGAATAGCTTAAGTATAAAGCTGCTTTAGCATTCCCCGCGGAAAGTTGCTCAGTGCACCTACTCAAGAATCGTCTTTACGCCGAGCTAAGGTAAGAGAATTGCTCCAAACTAGTGTTAATATACTTCCAGCATTAAAGTGAGTATTTCTCCCTTCTAGACCCCCGAGAAATAGCGTAAGCGTCGTTCTTCGATAAGTCAAGTGCAGGCGAGGGTATAGCCATAATATGGTTTCTTTCCAAAATAATAGTAGAATTAATTCTATTCTTTTGTGAATATGAATACAGTTGGGAGAAATAGTTGAATATTAGCCGAGCTACGCCAGTTAATCAGAAAGTCGGCAGTCGAGGTTTGTAGCCGTTTCATTCGACAAGCTAGTAGTTCCAAAAGACAAAGAAAATAGTACAAATTCCAAAAGAGAGAATGTTTCGTGGCCGTATTTATATTCAAAGATGAATTACTAAGCATGTGTTAGAATTATTATACAATGCTCAACATGAAACTCAGTAAAAAAGTATAATTCTCAGCAGAATATTCCAGAAGTATTATTTCATACTCAAGATATCTCAAGATTAGATTCAAAAGATATTTCAAAAGACGATTCAAGATATTTCAAGACGATTCAAGATATCAAAAGATTGAATCTTGTAATTAATATCAGAATATAAACATTATTATCAGATTCAGTATATATATATATTACATGAGGTTATTGCTATCTCAGGGAGACATGATTATTCGTGCTGGGCACCTTAGAGCTTCCTTGACCGCCCCAGTGGCTACTAGGGCCGTGTCGACTCGCCCGCCGTGAGGGTGAGTGGATACGTCACTCTACCTGAGGGCATGCCGGCCCGCCA
Source organism: Datura stramonium (assembly GCA_018107945.1). Classification (NCBI taxonomy): domain Eukaryota; kingdom Viridiplantae; phylum Streptophyta; class Magnoliopsida; order Solanales; family Solanaceae; genus Datura; species Datura stramonium. The sequence goes on from JACEIK010008773.1 coordinate 29,931, forward strand.
GCGACAAAGATGGGATGCAGATTCCCATAGCAGGTTGATCAGCACTACACCACACCCCACGAGCGTTTGCGCTCCGGTGCGCATTTTGATTTTGGGACATGATTTCAGATTTCAGAGTCCTCCTGACTCGTGATACGCCTATAGTCGTGGGCCACTTGAGCTCCAAGTTGTATACCTGTGGGGCCGCAGGATGCTCATAGTTACTAGGTTTATGGTATGACCTGTAGGGATATATAGATTGTGTGTTGGTTGGTACCTTACGGCTTGTGGGGGCTGGTAAGGTTCTTGTATGCTATGTTGTGTTAGTTATTAATAGATAGAAAGTAGACCGCCATGTTATCAGGTATGACTCTTACTCTTCAGTAAAGTTACGTTCTTTCCAGTCAGTCTCAGCCCGTCTCCTATTACTCCAGTATCTAATCGCATTATTGTTTGCTTTCGCTATTTTCGCTAATGTTTTGCATACTCAGCACTGCAAGGTACCGACGCCCGTTTGGGGTGTCGATTATTTGCCCGCAGTGTACACATAGACGAGGAGCAGATCCCCGTAGTTCCAGTCATGATACAGATCATTCAGCCTTTCATCGGAGTCTGAAAAACAGAGTTTACTTCCTTTGATTGTACAACATGGGTAGGCCTGGGGACCTATCCCAACCATCTTATTATTCTTAGAGGCTTGGTAGACATATCATATTCTCTTATGGTCATATTGTATGTGATGGCTTCGGGGCCTTATTCAGTTGTTGGTTGGTGGCCTTGTCAATCGTCAGATCAGTTTAGTGCTCGATTTCATTTCGTATATAACTAGATATGAAACATGGTACTTGTCACCGCATAGGATCCTCTTGTAGTTGGTTGTTCTCAAGTTAGTTGTTTATATCCTGCCAGGTGGCTATAGGCCTTGACCGCCGAGGCTGTGCTTTACAAACTCGCTATATAACCCGCTGCTTTCTTAAATCCAGAAGCTAGAGTTCTGCTCGACACCGGTAAGTGCTTAGGCCCGCTTAGTCCAAGAGTCTGTGTCCTAGTAGGCACTAGTGTCACCATGCTCCTGCTGTGGGCGGACAATTAATATTTATTATTTACATTTATTCTTATTTTTATTTTATTATTATTATTATTTATTTATTATATTTATTTATTTATTTATTTTAACTTTTAAGCTTTTGGAATCTCACTTATGTAGTAATAAATATATAATCTTCAATTCTTCATTGATACACAAAGACACACAAAAAAAAACATATAATTTAATTAAATTTTAATTTAGTGAAGGGGCAAAATGGTAATATAATTTTTCACATTTTGGCTTCCTACTTATATAATAATAATAATATGATGATGATGATGATGATTTTTATATATTATATTTATTTTTATTTTATTTAGTGAGGGTTAAAATAGTAATGCAATTTTGAAGTTAGAAAATTTAAATATTTAAAAAAACAAAAAAAACATTTGAGATAGTCAGTTATATGAAATTGGAAATTAAATTATGATTGAAATAAAAAGTGATAGAAAAAGATAAAAAATATAAAAAATTTAAAAAATAAGAATAGGATATTAATCTGTTGAATCACATAGATTTTTTTTTTGAATTATATATATATATATATATATTGATTTTAATTTATAAGCATTTGTGTGTTATTAATTGATTGATTGCATATGTAACTAAATATTATGATATAACATTCGACATTTTAATATTTTTTAAATATATCAAGGTATTGTATTAAATATCAAACTTTTTCAAATGTATATGAAATATTATTATATCAAATTTTAATACACCCATACTTATTGTATCAATTGTGAGCAAAAATTGGGGTTCAAAACGGACGCACAAACGGATAAGCGCATACCAAAATCTGCAAACTGTCAAAATTTTCTTAAGTTCATCCGTTTGTGGAGTCTTCTTTTGAAGTTTTTTTTTTGTTTATAAATTATAAAATAATAAAAAGAATATTATAGAGAAGGAGCGAAGAGAGAAGACTTTATTCTCTTAAGGGGTGAAATGCAATGAACAAGACTTCTTTTATTTATAGGGGAAAATTAACTTATCTTTTCAAAGAAACAAGATAGACATTCACTATAATACAAATAGCATTTATAATACTCCCGTTGAATGTCTATTTTATAGATAATATACCTTGTTAAAAACTTACTGAAAAATAGGAAAAATTCTAGTGAAGGAAAAAAAGAGTACAAATATCTAATAAATATGTATTTTGGCTACCTCATCAAAAATTTACAAGAAAAATCAGATGGGACATCTTGCAAGGAAAAAAGTATAGCGTGTATTAACTTCCCTTAATTAGAACATCAGTCCAAAAGTTTAAATCTTCGCATCCCAATCTTGTGAACCATCTTCTTGAAAGTTGTCATTGGTAGAGACTTAGTGAGCAAATTAGTCATATTAATACGAATCTAATTTGTTGCATGTTGATATCACTATTCCTTAGAGATCGTGTGTGAAGAAAAAACTTCGGTGAAATGTACTTCGCTCTATCTCATATGTATCCTCCCTTTAATTGGGCTATGCATGCTGTGCATTATCTTCATATAAGCTGGTGGTTGTTTTGTCACATGTCAAACCACAATTTTCTCGAATGAGATGTATCATTGACCTTAGTCACGCACGTTCTCAACTTGCTTCATAAATGGTAATTATCTCAGTATGATTTGATGAAGTAGCCACAATAGACTGATTTGTAGATCATCAAGATATGACAGTACCTCCACGTATAAACATGTAGTCTGTTTGAGATCGAATTTTGTGTATGTAAAATTAATACCTTGCACGTAGCAATCAATTATATTGGGACTCAGAATTGTTAGAATAAAAATAAACTCATATCGTAGTCCCTTTTATATATCAGAATATGTGCCGGTTTTGTTCTAGTGTCGTTTGGCAGGAGCAGAACTACATCTTGCTAAAACAATTGAAAATGCCATGTCAAGTCTTGTAGAGAGTTAGCAAGATATATTAGTGTACCAACCGCACTAATATATGATACTTTAGCACCAAGGATTTCCTCATTCTTTCTTGAGGTCAGAATGAATCTTTATTCACATCAAGTGATCGAATAACCATCGGAGTATTTAATTGATGTGTTTCATCCATGTAAAATCATTTTCAACACTTTTTTTGTATAGGCAAATTGATGGATAAAGATATCGCTTGTCAAATGTTCAATTTCCAAATCAAGACATAATTTATTTTTTCAAGATCTTTCATCTCAAATTCTATCTTTAAACTATCAATTGCCTTTCGAAGTTTTGCTGGCTCCAATGAGATTTACGTCATAACAAAATAGCAAGTATAATAAATTGGTGAGTTATTTTTTTACAAAAAAAACATAAAGGTATGAAAGCTCCACTTTTATCATTTTTCAATTAATATCTACTAAGGTGGTTAAATTACATCCACCTTACTTCTGATTTTCTCCATATAAAGATTATGAACAAATTTACAGAAGCTTGTAAATGTGTCAGGCATTATGAACTTTTCCAATAATTTTCATAATTTTGTCAAGGGACAATATTCAATAATATTTTAAATATGTGACATCTTCCTCGTGTCCGAACTACATGTTTAATAAGTTTTTAAGCCTATCAAGATGTATCACTTCACTTGATAATTATTTCACATCAACATGCTTTTGTAAATGTAGAATTCAGATCCTCACAGCATTTTACAATATGAGCATAATATTATACAAAGATATCGTCAACGAGATATTCATTTTGTATCGGCTCGCAATGCGCATAACTTACTGAGATCCCATCACTTCATTATTTTCAAGTACCTGAACCTCTCATAAGGTCTCATGAAGTGTTATGTTATAGGTTCTTCAAGAGCACACTACCTCCTTATTGTGATCATTTGCCCCTCTACCTTTTCAAGAATTATTGTGTTTGAAATCGATTGTTCTATCATGTTGCATGCATGCGGTAGACTTTGTCCTTCAAGGCCAATCAATAGGAGCATTTGCAGCAGAAATATGATTGTAATTTTAGGTCAGCAAATGTTTCTAGTACTTTACCTAAATTATCTTTTGAATGAGGATCATATCGATGATAATTCACAACATATTTTTAACCCGCTTATGCTCTCCCTTGTGTTAGAAAAAATAACATATATGTCTAATATTTATTGGAGAATCCATCTTTATATATCATGAGATATTCATTAATCATATATCGTACATTCTAAATCATTAAATGAAAAATATCTGATTTCTGATATCAACCAATTGAGAGGAAAAATAATATAATTTATTGATCAATTACTACAAGTGTTATTGTGTGTAATGGTATCATATCTTAGAATCAAGATAAAGTTTTGTTCATATATGCAATGGTTCAAATATATACGCGAGGCATTCAACACCTCAAACCATCTTGAATATAACCAGCATTATCAAGATGAATTATCTTGATTACGTGTAATCTGAAAATTATGCTCTTTACCCATATAATGATCAAGCAATGTTGTTAATGTCAAAAAAGGGTTGATAATAACTATTACATGTGACCATCTTGAGATGCATCTATTTAAGATATCAATAGGTGAACAGGCTCATCTTCACTTTTATATTTTCACAATATAGATTCACTCCCAACATTAGTTGAATAACTAATTTGCTGCGAGAACAAGCAACATAAGAAAATTCTTGAAGAATCTTTCACTTCTTCAATATATTTTGATATTCAATTAAATAAATCATATTTAAATCATGACTGCAAAATTGCCATGTCAACTCGAAAAAATTATTTGTACTACTAAAACTTCAAGTTTTTCATGACATATACTATTTATTTTAGTAAACATTAGGTTTACTATGTCATAAATTTTATATTAATAAACTTGTGATTTTCTCAGAGCATGTAATTTTATCATACTTTATATTTGTAGTAAAATAGGGTAACCTTTCATATACATATTTGTCATGCCCCCACCTTGGGAGGCGTAACTGGCACCTAATGCTACGTTGTACCCTAAGCTGACCTAGATAGACATATACACTTCTAGTGCATACCAAGAACACATAATCAAGAAAACAATCACGTATATCTCGGCTCAAAACGTAGCCCTCTAGGCCGACAAGGCCGCAACGTATATACCTGCATCAATCGCTTGACCCAACAGCTTATAATACACATCATATTATATGAGCCGATAAGACCACCATGTTGTCTAAATCATAACAAAGAAAGGCAGGCAAACATTTACATATATACAAGACGACAAGGTTGCCTATGATAGCACAATTACGCCCCACGCGTCAACAACGCATATCTAACCAACACAATGTACCTCTAAGAGTAAAATATTGATTGGGACAGGTCCCGAGCCTACCTAAAACTATACATCAAAAGACAGGAAAACCTTTAATCGTATGGCAACTCTGAGGAAATGAGCTAGGCCAATCTGCTGAGTCTGGAATGGCTACTATGAGGTCTTGAACTCGCTTGTCTCGAAACCAGTGCAAGTATGCGCAGCGCCATGCGTGTACGTCACTAAATACAATATGTACTAAATATGTAAGGGCAAGAATAATAACCGAATAAAAGTTGATAAGGACCGGAAGTAATCACCTATAAGGGATGTGGTTAACTCGAATAATCTCACAAACATGAACTATAGCTAGCAAACAAACATAAAAACATGAGCCTAACTCCGACCGTCCATAAGCCTCTACATCCGATAAGATCCCTGTTTAGGATATCATATAGTCTATCGACTTCTAGCAATAGGTGTGATTTCTTGAGCGAACTATACGACAAGTTGTAAGTCGAATGAAGCACATCATCGACGCAGGTAGTTCACCCAGCGTTACCACCTGGGCTTTATTAGGTATCGTTGGTGCCATTGACTCATAGGTAAGACCAGACACAAGATTCTAGCCCCAGAGGGGCCAAGGTAGGCAAGCTTTACTACATATATAGGCATTAAAACAGAAAGTTATATCGCCAAACTGCATCCTATGCTGCCCAATTTAACAAAATACGCCAACAAATAACCACAAGCCTCTATTGCCTGTGTGTACGTAAGCAAAACATTTACTAGTCCCTCTAGACGGTAAATAAACCAACAGAAAATCTCTATTTCGCTTCTAGCGATAGTCAAAACTGAATAAGTCCTTCCTACTCAAGGGATACTACGTTACAATTTCAATTCGTCCCATAGAAACTAACCACAACACATATAATCACAAACTACTATGAAGATACAAGTCTTATTAACTATAATGAATAGAATAACTTGGTAGAAAGAGGTTAGCCTTAACATACCTTTTAACTCCGTTTAATTCCTTCCTCAATCAATCCTACTTCGATTAAGAACTCATAATCCTCCGTGTCCAAGCTTATACGCGCCAGGGAAATAGGATTTTCTAATTCAAGAATTAGGCCAGCAATGTGAGCTCCTACAAGACAATGATAATAAGTCAAAATGAGTCTAATTGGGTAAAATCTTTACGAATTGTTATAGATTAGAAGGGTAAAAATTACTTACTATCACTTGTAGGACGCATTTTAGCTTATAGATAAAGAATGATTTCTATGACTTTTACCTGCTAGGGCTCCATCAATTGGGCTAATTTCAAAATTCAACTTTGTAAATACGTCGTAGGCCCGAAATTCACTACCCAAGAATAATTTTGCAATTAGATCTAACTGATAGCCAATTTGACTTCAAATTAATGAAAATCTAAAGGGGGAAGTCACTAAGTCGTGTGCTCTTTGGGGGAAACATTTTAAATGAAACAAATGCACATTTAAATATATATATATATATATATATGGGTGGGAGGCGGTGAAAGGGGATCCGCGGCGTGCCTTCTTGACGGAGCAAAGGCGCACGATGCGCCGTCTCGCTACATGGGAGAGGGGTGCTGGGTGTGTCACTCGTGAGCGCCTGCCCTGGGTGTGCTTTTGCTCGCTCGCGCGTTCATCTTCGAGCTCTCTCCTGCGTGTGTCGTGACTCTAGAACTCTTGACATGCACACGCACACATTAAACAATGAAAACTTACAGTATAACAATATTTTACCCATAGTGAGTCCCATAATATTATTTAACAAATATAAGGCATGAATTGCTAAGTGAATCAATAACTTGTCCTCATATTTATAAATAAATGATAGATGATTATTAGCAAAGACATAAATATCAACAAATACTAACCTTTTTATCGTCATGAATCATATTTGCCTCATCCTAATTTTTGCGTAATAATGAGAAACAATAATACTAAAGGAATATCATTCTTTCTGCTAATACATTTTTGAAAAAAATTTTAACTTTTTTTTTACCTCAGATCTTTACAAGAGTGCTCAAGGCCAAAGTGAGTGCTCAAGACAGAGACTCATGTTGATAACATGTTATAAAATAATAAAATATGAAGAATAGTAATGTAGAGAAAGAGAGAAGAGAGAAGACTTATTATTTCTGAAAGAAATGCAAATGTAGAAGGAGAATCCCTTTATTTGGCAGGTTATTTTTCTCTCATATCTTTTCTCAAAAGAAACAAGATAGACATCCACTATAATACAAATACATTTATAGACATTCATTATAATATAATAACATTTACGTACATTCACTATAAAATCAATATATTTTATAATAATTTGTGTTTTTCTTTTCAACTAAAAATAAATTTTTTGGCAGTTCATTTTATTATGCAAACTCCAAGGATTGAAGTATGTAATTAAACCTCACTAGTAAGTAATTGCCTCCGTTGTCCACTTTGAATTTTGCACTCCTCTTAAAAAATATTAATTTATATAAATATTTTATCACAATATCAATTTTAATTTGATATATAGTATTACATCCTGAAAAATAATTTTAAAATAAGTAATTAACATTGAGGAAAAAGAATAGTTATCTTTTCTGGTATGTTGTGCGACAGATACTTTGTTCACTTTTACTTGTCCATTTTGAATGTTTCTTGCATCATTAATATGAGTATTTTAACACAATAAATCATATTAATTTATTTATATTCTTATAAATAATTAATATTGAGAATAACACAAAAAAATTATTCTTTCTTAAAAGGTGCCAAAAGATAAGTAAAGTGAAAATTTATTTTTGAAATACGATTAAAAGTAAAAGTGAACGGAGAAAGTAAAACTAAAAAATATATATTTGAAATACTAGACAAGTAAAGTGAACGAAGGGGAAGCATATGAAAAAATAAAACAATAAAAAAATGTATCTCTAGAGTCGTACGTCAAAATAGGCTTTGCCCTTGAGGCTAGCTAAACCCAACACACTATTAGGGTAGGCTAGCAATATTTTGAGGAAAAATACATAAAATAGATCAAAATCTAAAACTAATTACATAAAAATGTCCTCTTTCATATTAATGTTAAAGTCCAATACCTGTGCGCCTCAAACACTACCCATGCCCCTTTTTTGCACGTGATGATCTCTCTTTCTCTTTTTTTTTTGTCCTTTCATTTATTATTTTTGTCTTTTCTTATTTATTATTTTATCTTTTTTATCCCCTTTCTTCTTCTTTTGGTCCTTTCATTTATATTATTTTGTCTTTTTTCTCATTTATTATTTTTATTCTTTTGTTATTTTTTTATCCTTTCATTTATTACTTTTGTATTTGCTCATTTACCATTTTCATTCTTTTGTCTCATTTATCTTTTATTATAGATGTCATTTGCTAATTTCTTTATTATTTATTTTCTATTTTAAAATTTTTTTTCTTTTTTTTTTTCTTAATTTTTTGTTAGTCATTTCTTTTCTTAATCCTTTCTCTATTTTTTATTTTTAAAAAATAAAGGACTGAAAAGTGTAGGTATCAGTGACTGAAAAATGTCTCATATTGAAGGTAAACATTAGTATATATATTGTGATGATATCATGTAGGATTGAGGAGTCTCACTGAATGACTCGAAGCAAACCTCAATAATACCATGCCAGTATAAATAGGCGTGATGGTATCATAGAGGACCGAGGAGGTCTAATCAAGGACTCAAGAAAAATCTCGATACTATGTACAATATATAGATATATTATGATGGTATAAGTGAGGACTGAACAGACCTCAATGATACCATGACAGCATATAGATATATCGTGATGGTAATTTTCATTAAAGACTGAGGAAGTTTCTCAAGAAAGACGTATGCACCTTAATGATATCATTGGAGTATAGATATACTAGTGATGGTATTTATGGAAGATTGAGGAATGTCTCACTGAAGGATTGAAAAACACCTCAATGATACCATACAATATTATATAGGTATATTGATATTATATCACAGAAGATCGAGGAGTGCTTATTGAAGAACTTCAGACCTCAATGATACATGATATTATATAGATATATTGTTAAGGGAATCATGGAGGATCAAGAGTTCAAATTAAGGATCAAGCAAACCTCAATGATACCACACTAGTATATAGATATGTTGTGATGGTATCATTGAGGACTGTGTGACCCTAAATGATGTCAAGACAAAAGATATAGACATACTATGATTGTATCACTAAGGACTACGGATTTTCTCCTATGACTAAGCCGGTCTTAATGTGATTCATGCTAGTATAGATGTGATGGTATCATGGAGGATTGGAAGAGTGTCTTATCAAGGATCAAACAGTCCTCCATGATACCCTGCAAGTATATAGATATATTGTGATGGTATCATGGAGTACTAAAGAGAGCTTCATTGAAAGACTCGTATTTTCTATGATACCATGCGCATATATATATATACCGTAATGGTATCATGGAGGATCGGGAGAGTATTCACTGAAAGATTAGAGGATACCTCAATGAAATCAAAAAATAAAATATTTTTTAGAATATATTAAAGTTATAAAAAGACAAAAAAATAATAATATTTGTTTTTTAAAACTAAAATTCGTTTTTTTTAAAAAAAATAGATGTAAAATTTTAAAAAATGAAATAAATAAGATGAAAAAATAAATGAAAAGCAGAAAAAAAACAAATTTGAGAGTGTAATTAGATTTAGGTGAAAAATCAGGAATAATATAATTTGAGGAAAAAAATAGCAAAATAAGATTAAAAAAGATAAAGAATAAATAAAGTTAATAAATATTTAAATTACAAAATAAATAAAAAATTAAACAACAAAAAGCTTCTAATTTGAATGTGAAATTAGATTATGATGAAAAACAAGAATAATGATTTGAAAAATTAAAAATATATTTTATTAATTTTAATTTTAATAAATGAGTTAGTGATTTTAGTATTTTTTTATAAATTACTTCTTGTTGTAATCAAATAATGAATTTTTTAATTTTTATTAGTGTAGATATAATTAGCTACGTGTATTTATTTTAATTAAAAAATTAAAAAAAATAAATAGTTTTAATTTTTTTAATTTTTTTAATTTTTTTATTTTATTTGTTTTTAAAGAAAAAATAAATCAGGAATGGAGAAAAATAAATAAAGTAATATCATGACAAAGGATAACTAAGAGACAAAAAAGAAAAAAAAGTGCAACACCCGACATCAACATATGTTAACTGAAAATAATGTAAAGAAAATGGGGTATTTTGTGATATTATTTTGGGCCAATGATCAAAGTAAAGGGGCATTTTCATGTAAATATTTTTATTTTACGTTAAAATTATGGGGAAGCCACTAATATTTTGTTCATTCCATGTCACTCGCCGCTCTTGAATCTATCGAGGTTGGGCCTAAGCCAGCCCATGGGTTAGAAGGTTATTTAATTAGATAAAAATTTCAAAGAAGATTATAAAGAAGTGAAAACTAAGAACAATGATTACCGATTAAGTCTTAATATTCAACACAACATTTTGCTCATTTAGCATTATATGCTAATCAAAAAGTATAAAAGTTATACCATCGCTATGTAATCAATTGCTTAAAATTTAAAAGAAAATTATGAAAAATCAAACTAGAAATAGTTGTTATCGAATAAGTTCTAGTATTTTACATAATACTTTACTCATTTACCGATAAATCTCTATATTAAAATTTCTAACTTCAAGTATAAAAATTACATCCATCATAAAATCTTCAAACACTTGTTGGGTACTCGAAATCGCTATATAGCTTTTACCGTTCAAAGTGGTAATATTTTTGTGAAAATATTATTAATTTTTGATATTATATAGTTATTTGATATTGTTAACTAATTAAATTTGCTTATAATATAGATAAAAATGAAGATATTAATTAAAATAAATTTATCAATGAATTCAAATGTGCTTGACTATGTGTTGATGTTGAATATGCTATAAATTGTAATAGAATAATGTACTTATATAAACATATGTTAGAAATGTTAACAAATCATCATAGTTATAAGTTCAAATATAGATTGAAAAAATCTTATAAAAACTGGAAAAAATGAAGAACTAGCCCGTCTCGGTCCATAACCCTTTAAGTCCAATTAAGATGATCATCTTAAAATCCTTTAGAATGAAAAAACAAACCTATCCTAACCCATCAAATTTTTAGCCCTATCCGCTGGATTGACCCATTTGACAACTCTACTCACCTTAATGCTTTAATAGATTGAAAATATAGATGAACGGTTGTGCCACATTATGTGTAAATATATAGACACCTGCTACAATTTTCTTTCTCTCAAGAAGTACTCGTCCATTTAATTTATTTATCTAATTTTTACTTGGCATGAAATTTAATATAATTTTCTTAAAAGAAATTTATCATCGGTAATTAAAATATATTGAATATATCAAAATATTATTTAATCTTTTAATCTTAAATATATTATTAAAAAGTTAGAATTAAAAGCAAAGGTTAGCTACATCCCAAAGGCAATCAAGCAATGGCTTTAGATGCATAGAAAGCTGGCCCCAAAAATTACTTATATTATAGGAAAAATGGTCAAATTTACCCATCTACTTTAGTTTAATTGTTAATTTTATTCTTCGTCGTATTATGAGGTTATATTTGTTCTTGCTATCATTAAACTATTGACTTCTATCCTTCATTTAAAATGAAAATCCCCAAATCACAGTAAATTACCTATTTTAAAAATAAAACTCATAAAACCTATAATATAACCTCTATCCGATCTAATCCTAATTAAAATAGATCCAAATTTCGAACACTTCCCAACCCAAATAATTTTAAAAATTGAGAATCCACTCATGGGACAAGAAATCCTTCCCGCATCATGCGCTAATAAATTTTAACGTCTAATTAGATCGGGAATCATTCAAATTAAGAACAAAATCTCATTGCATTCTTTCCGAATAATTTAATTGAAGCTGGTAGCCCTATCCATTTATTCATTTCGATGGATAATACCATTTATGGAATTTCAATTGAGATACTTGAACAGGCACTTCAGTTCATTCTCGAATTCTTGAATCGAAGGAAGGAATGAAGATGAATTTATTTCTTCACCTTTTTTGATAATAAATCAAAATTCTCGTGTTCTTTTTTCTCTTCTCTTTGTTGTTTATTCTTCTCAAGACTTAAAATCTTGAATCCTTTTTTTTTATCTGTCCAATTTCAAAATTTTGATTTAATCAGTCTAGAGATATCAAAAGAAAAAGATTTGCTAAGACACCCTATGGGCGATGGAATTTGTTAGAGCTGTTGAACAAGTAGGTGTGACTGTTAAGCACTCCAATTCACGGTGGACATTTACTCTCAACATTATATTCTCAAATTCCAGTTTCAATAACTAATTTCCCATTTACCCATTAAATTCCTTGAAGATGGGCATAATTTTGGGGAAAATCTGTGTGGAAATACCAAATACGAATCGATTCAACCTACAACTGATTAAGAAAATCACCATGACAGCCCCTTCAATCACCACATCGTCTGAGAAAATCGAGATGACTGCACCAGTAATCACTAAGAGTGGTGACAGGGAGAATAATACGGTGACTACAGCTTATTTTGCTCACAAAGTACATGAAATTTGAAGAGGCACCGAAACTGTTGGATGAGAGGGTGGTGGTTAAAGAAGAAGGGGAGAGGAAGTATGAAGGTGGTTAAAGAAGAAGGGGAGAGGAAGTAAGGAAGTTTAGTGGGATAAGTAAATGATATAGCGGTGAAAGAGAAGGTAGAGAATTTGAGGAAGTGCTTGGAGAGAGATGGATATAAGATAGTTGCAGATTTTGAGTTGACTAAACACTTCCGCTTGGTTTAAATTTGAAAGCGATTTTAAACATGTACGTTAATGTATTTTTAAATTTTAAAACTTATTAAATTTTAAAAAAACAAGCCATGCCATGCATAAAGTTGTTTAAACTGAAAAAAAGGTATTGATGTGTTTGGTATAAAAGTGTTGTTAAGCACTTATTTTGGGTCAAATGACTGAAATGCCCTTAAAGTTGTTAACACTATAAAAAATAAATTACTATGATATTTTTTATTTCAAAACTTGGAATTTTTTAAATATTAAAAAAACAAAAAAAACATGTAATTTAATTAAAATACAAAAATTAAAAATATTTTTAATTTTTAAAAATATTTTTTCTATCACTTTTTATTTCAATCATAATTTAATTTCCAATTTCATATAACTGACTATCTCAAATGTTTTTTTTGTTTTTTAGTTAAATATAATAATTTAAATGAATTAATATTACCTCAATTTATTTATTTTTTAAATTTTTAATTATTTTTTATAATATGCACAAAAAAATAAAATTTTGTCAAAGATTTGAGTGTCTTTGCTTTATTTAAAAAATTAACAAATTAATTGTATGTTTTCATTTTTAAACTATAAACGGGTGAGTTATAAATAAAGTTCGAGAAGAAGAGAAGAAGAGAAGAAGTGGAGAAGAAGATAGATTTTCGGTGTACTGTGGAGAAGTGCAAGATGCGGCCACTCCAAAGAGAAGAAGAGAAAAATTAGGTTTTTTATTTCCTTGAGGGTAATTTTGGAATTAGAAAAATAGTATGAGAATAAAAAGTAAATTTGTTGGTCAATCATAATGGCTTATAAGCCAAAAAAAATAAAAAGTTGGGTTTCACCAACTTTTATTTTTCAACTTATTTAAAGCAACTTTTAACTTTTTCTAAGCACTTTTTGATTTAGCCAAACACTCCAAAAGCTCAAAACTACTTATAAGTTGGTTTGACCAACTTATAAGCTTAACGAAACAGGCTCTAAATATAATCCGTCATGGACACTGCTCCTATTTAAGATAAATTGGGTTGGAGGGGCAGGGTTATATCGTGGATTTATGAGTTTTATTTTTAATATGAGCGAGTTATTGTGATTTGAAAATTTCCGTTGATTGAGGGATAGCAGTAAATTGATGACGTCGGAAACAAATATAACCTCATAATATAAAAGAGGATAAAATTAACCCTTTTCCCTATGTTATGTATAATTTAAAATAATTATGTATTTATCAAGTGATAAATGCTATCTTTTTAATAATTTATTATCAAGTTAATATATATGAAGGTTATAGATAATTTAAATTATAGTTATTGTGTTCTTCCATTATCTTAATTCACTCCAAGTGAATCAATCTCCTTTGTAACATTGCAATTTATATGATTACTAATTTTTGGATACGTGCTTCACACGTATATATTCATATTAAATAATTAAATATAGAGTCGTGATAAGTGTAAATTCAAAATGATTGAACTAGCGTTTTGGCTACCTTAATTTGCTAACTATGCTTTGATGATAATTAAGTATAAAATGTGATAAGATCACCTAAATAAAATGAAAACAAAAAAAATTTCAACACCTATGCAGAAAAGTGCAAGAATTACATAAAATACAAGTTACCATGATGAGCATAAATATAAGTACGCTCAAGAGTAAATTTAATCTGTAGGTTTGAGGTTGTTTCTATCAAGTGTATGGACATATCATACAAATCAAAAATGCCAACAACAATAAAACAAGAAGGTAAATCAGAAAATAATTGAAAAACTATCATAAAGAAGAAGAAAGAACGCAAAAACATCTTATTACCTATTAAAAGGTGTAGAGTATGATCATGACACAAAGACATATATTTTTCATATTGAGTTTGCTTAATGGCACAGATCTTCATTAAAGAATTGTGTATAAATACTATTGTAACCGGTATGTTACACCCCGTAAGTTTCTAGCACTTAGTTGGCCTATTCGCATGTTGGTTGGGAGTTTTAGAATGCCATACGTGCGAGGAAAGGGCCCGGGGAAAGGAAAGACATATATATTTTCTATATTGAGTTTGCTTAATGGCACAGGATCTTCATTAAAGAATTCAGGTGATAAATACTCATTGTAACTGGTATGTTACACCCCGTAAGCTCTAGCACTTAGTTGGCCTCATTCGCATGTTGGGAGTTTTAGAATGCCATACGTGCGAGGAAAGGGCCCGGAAAGGCCGAACGGTGCCAAGTTAGATTTTCGCAAGAGGAGCCTTCTAACCGTGTTGCCCGTAGGGACAACGTGCGCACAGAGGCACCCTCCTCCGCGATGGCCAGCGTGGCACTAAGCAATTGGCGCGATGGCCAGTGCCACGCTATGCTTCTGGCTCCAAGTATATAAAATTCTCACCCTTCATTTTCATTTCATTTCATAAGTTACTCGATCAGAACAGAGAGGGAGCGAAGGATTTATGTAATTTTCGCTCGATTACTGTCAAACGCTGTCCAAAATCAAATTAACTTCCGGTACCAAGTATAAACCGTAGGGGAGCATTTCTATGGGAGCGGTTTGCTTGAAAATTTTCCGCAAAGCTATCAGGATCTGATTTAATTCTTCAAGATCGAGCGCGCCCGCAAGTGTACGGGTCGTGCAATATAGTGGCTCTTTTAAGGAACCGGAATGTCGAACCTTAAGTGGACTGGACCCATTCCTCTAACTATCCATTTTTTAGTGTGATCTTAAATACCCAAATGTCAACCTAAAGTGTTGGTTATAGACATTTTCGATTGAGAATAATTAAGTCTAGGTTTGGTCAACGAAATATTCTGAAATTACTCTAGGAGCAACATAGAGTTAATACCAGATAATCATGCGAGACTACGATTTGCAATAGATTAAGCATGGAACTATCAATTGTTATTTCACATAATTAGAATTGTATGTTCATGGTCTTTCGAACCTCTAAACACGACAATCTAGCCTCACTGCATCATTGTGAGTGAGGATGCTAATTTCTAGTTCGCGGGCAATCAATTATGCTGTGGTTTACAGGGAAATGATTAGGGACTTTCGTGCGTCTAACCATTTAACTCAACTTGGCCTCACAACTACTTCTTCGAGTGGTGATGTGACATCCCAAGTTGGTCTTTA